>JACVVK020000125.1:192500-220000 GCA_018292915.2 Batillaria attramentaria | reverse complement strand
TTGTGCATGTGCTCCATTGAGACCTATGTGGTGTTCTCTCACTCTACTATGCTATTGAGTGAGTCAGTGGGAAAAACAAAGCTCACTACATCCGCAATGAAACTCCCGCTTTCCCCGTCTACAAATAGAGAACTTCCGAAAAGTGACGACACACCCCCACGTCAATCAAACATGACGTCGGCAAACTGACGCTGATACAGTTTTGCGTCAGTGCGCGTGTGCCTTTTCTGCGATGTTTGTGAGGCGTGTGGCTTGTGTAAAGGAAATGTGCTTCGAGTACAAATTTTCGAGTCAACTGACGACAACGGCTGCAGTGAATTTTTCTATTTTTTTTGTATATTTTTTATGGCACCCCAGGCTCATTATCTATGTATAGTAGGAGCGATTTTGAGATCTAAAGTGTGTTCACCAGCACTTTCATCAGGTACGGTTTACGCCAAAAGTATAAAAGCGACAACCTCCAAAATTCACTCAGTTGAGAGTCCGTATTCATGCTATCTATGTCCCAAAAATGGAGTGGTTTAGGTAAATATTACGCCTTTAAACGCCAGAAAGCCACTTTTTTTTTGAAAAGGGCGATAACTCGCAAATCATGTGTGCAATCGTACCTGGATCGGGCCTTCTATTCAACAATCTTGATTCATTTAGAAACCCCAAATTTGAAATCGATCGGTTCAGTATTTTCGGAGAAATAGGCATCTGAACTGGGTTCACATGCAATGTCAACTCAGGCTCGGTTTACATGAAAACTATAAGAGCGACCATTTTCTAGTAGTGAGTCAATTCAGAGTCCGTATTCAAGCTATCTACTGCCAAAAAATTGAGTGATTTAAATAAATATTACGCCTGTACACGAAAGACAACCAACTTGTCTCAAAAGGGCGATAACTCCCAAATCACTTAAGCAATCATCACACGCTTGAATCGTCTAATGTAACATTTTGATAAATTTGGATACCCCAAATTTGAAGCCATTCGGTTAAGTATCTTCGAAGAAACGGGCCCGGACACAATTCACACACGCACACACATCCGCACAGACGGCACTCACTGAGGAGGAGAAGTGCGTTCGGAACATCATACGCGTCAGCATCGATGACGCAAGTTTTCTTACGTCATTGTCAGAGTTACACTTGCAAAATCGTCTCTGCGGGAGATCGGCAGTGACGTGCGTTTGTACCACAGATGCTTGCCTATGAACGTGGAAATTTTAGCCCGTCCTATTATGTTGTTTCCATTACTATGGAAACAACATAAAAATATCAGAGCAGTGCGAAATCCTCGGCTAAGAACCGGCCAACCGTCTGTTTGATACAGGCTGGTTCTTAACCGGGGCGAGTGCTGGTTCATAGCCACAAAATATTCACTACCAATTTTCTTTCTCGAACTGCGCACGATCTAAGCCACAAATTGCACTAATTTTCTAGGTGTGGCCGCAAGACATATTATAAAACTGGGACGTTTTCATAAACGTGATTTTCCTTTCTGTAATTTTATATTATCGCGAATGAAAGTGAATTTTCTACAGAAAACGAGACTAAATTGCTTCCAACGTGAGTGTACGCGCAAGTAGCACCACAAAAACCACTTACGAGTTGAACAGAGACCTTCTGCGACAAGACAGGCCAACCTCAGATCGAGACAAGCTTTCACAAGTACAGCGCAGATGATTTTCTGAGAGAAGTCGCGTGCGGCCAAGCAACGCTACCGCACAACGCCGCAAGCCGGTCAGAATCGGGATAGCCGCGTCACCGGTGTGTGAGGTGGGAGATAAAGAAAGGGCTGTGTGTTTTAAAAATTAATGTCGCTGTTATCGTACCATGTAGGCCTGCATGTCCATGAGCCGGGTTGCACGAGTTTTGTGGTTTGTAGACATTTCCGCACGGAGTGAATACTAGTCCTGTTTGGTTAACCCGAAGAGCCTGCTTGCGTATTTAAATTAAAATAATGGTATGTGTTCTTCAGAGAGGGAACGCGGACGCACATACGCACGCGCTCATGCACACACGCACGCACTCATGCACCCTCAGAGTGGGTGTAACTTGACAAGTACCCGCGATATGCAATGTGCACATGCTCTCGGGCTTTGAGTCTGTACAATGAGTGTGCAGGGCCTACACGCAAACATTCTGCACATATAGTGTTGATGGTGTTACTTGACACAAGTGACTGTTTCTGGTGCACAAATTACGAAACATTCGGCGAAAACGCATTTCCACAGCGTTCTTGTGTGCTAGACTGACACGGAATATAAAAATGATATCGCCGCGAGCTGAACCCAACACGCACGCTCACGTGAATCACATGCATTTTCTCACACACTGGACAAGAACACATTTCTATCACACGGTGCGAAGAGTCAGCACAGCAATTTAGAAAGTTTGTGGGCTGAGCATTTCCAATGCAGAAGGGGAAGAAAGCCGGAGTACCCGAAGAAAACCCCCGACGATCGGCCCGAATGAACGGCGCCGCATTTGAACATGTCAAGTAGAGTGGGACTCGAACCTGACCTCTCCCATTGGTGGCAAAGTCTCTTCACCACTAGACAACCGATCTCCCGGAATGGAGAGGGTGGGGTGGGAGCATCAGACGAGAAAATATGAAAACCAGTAAACATGCACTCTGTGTACTCTGCCCGGCATTTTCCATCCATCTCAGCCGGCGGGTTTGCTATCCTGAAAAATGATACTCGGTTATCGGCTGACATGAAGCGATATTTGTCAGAGCGGTATACTCATGAAGAGTTGCATTTTCCAATTGAACGAGCGAAGAAAAATAGCACGAACAAACCCCGGAAAATCGAAACGAAAAATTAAGAAATGAAACGGAGAAGAACAAGAAAAGAAAAGACGGGGGAAAAAGAAAAAAAAATGGGGGAGGGGGGGGGGAAGAAAAACAGAAAGAGAGAAACAAAAAAAAAAAAAAAAAAAAAAGGAAGAGAGAGAGAGAGAGAGAGAGAGAGAGAGAGAGAGAGAGAGAGAGAGAGAGAGAGAGAGGAAACACGCAAAACAAAACAGAAAAGAAAAGTTCAAAAGAAAAAAAATTAAAGACACAAATGAACCCGTTGCATCACTGTTTATACATGTAGTACAACAGAAATAACTACCGTACCGTTATTCTGTAAAAACCAAACCAAACAAACAAGAAAATAAAAGTCTTGTCCTTTCATTTTATGGACGAAACTGCAAATTGTCACCGTCCATGTCGTAAGTGCAGTGATATTCCCATACATACCAGGTCCAACAAGAACACTAATAATGCTCTTTTAGTTCTTTTTTTTTTTTTTCTTTCTTCTCTATCCCCAACCCCCTTGAAAACACCATCACGGCTTCCAATATTCCTGCTCTCCCGCCTAATTCATTTTTTCTTTCTTTCTGTTTTTCCCCCCGTCACAGTGCGTCCTGAAGGGGAAAAATAGCAATCGATGTGCGCTTCATTACATGTTCAAGATGAGAGGATGATTAGTTTGAAACTTGCTACGGCCCGGGGTTTCCCATTACATTGCCACTTAATGAAGATCGCTAGAGGGAGAGTATATCCCTCTATAACGTAGACCAGTACCCATTACAGTTTTCATTTATAAAAGCACCAGAACGCTTTTTTATCTGCTGAGTGACTAAACACGTCCCGGTGTTTTTGCAACAAACTGAACACAAACGCAAACAACAACAACAACAACAACAACAAAACACATAAGAAAGACAGACAGACAGACAGACAGACACACACACACACACACACACACACACACACACACACACACACACACACACACACACACACACTGACACACACACTGACACACACACACACACACACACACACACACACACACACACACACACACACACACACACACACACTGACACACACACACACACACGCACGCACGCACGCACACACGCACAATCAGGAAAATGCCAAATGCTTCTAAAACTGTAAGACATGCCATCAGGCTTGATCACAAATTTACGCAGGTGATATATACAGTATATAGTAGGCGACATATCTTGATTCTTGTCGCCAAAACAGGCGTGCGGCGTACCAGGTGCATTTCAAAATCTCTTATGAACCGTGACGGTACTGACCTCTTACCGCATCTTTAACGGTTTTGAGGAGTAATGGTAGAAGTTGCTTCAAGATCTCGTATAGTTTTGGTGGCAGGGTACATCGCATATATCGCATACCCTGTCTCTGGCGACATGGCATGCGACTTAACCCTGTTTCTGGCTACATGGCATGCGACTTACCCTGTCCCTGACTACATGGCATGCGACTTACCCTGTCCCTGACTACACGGCATGCGACTTACCCTGTCCCTGACTACATGGCATGCAACTTACCCTGTCCCTGACTACATGGCATGCAACTTACCCTGTCTCTGCCGATTTGGCATGCGACTTACCCTGTTTCTGGCTACATGGTATGCAACTTACCCTGTCTCTAGCGACTTGGTATGCAACTTACCCTGTCTCTGGCTACATGTTATGCCACTGACCCTGTCGCCAAATCTACTGACTCCACAGTGACTATTTCAGTCAACGCACAGTACCTCGTTGCGAAAATGGGTATTAGCGCTGACAGCCAGTACTGGAGGTCACGTCTACTCCTTTCAGACCACCATCGATCAGAAATTACCACCAGTTTGCCTCCGGGCATTTTCTGCTCCCGCCTCTCCGCGAATCTCTCTTTTTGGAGGGAAGTTTCATCTGCCTATTTTTTTTTTTTTTTTGGTCACTATCTTTCCTTTCAAAACCTCTCCCTAAGCGCCGTGAGCACTCAGTTAGGGTGGAGCCGTGCGCTATATCAAGTCTCCATCATCATCCTTTTGGACAAGTGTTTTTTTTTTTTTTTTTTAGTGTGTGTGCAAGCAGGCCTATTACGTGTCTTTGTTTTTCTTGGAGGGAAGTTTTTTTTTTTTTTCTTGTACGCTTCGGGCAAGGGGTTTTTTTTTTTTTACAAAAGGGCAAACGCCTCTCTGTGCTATTCACAATTATATAGTTGTTTTTTTTTGTTCATTGTTATCAGCTGAAGTGGGGCTACAAGGAACCATGCAAGCTATTGATTGGCATTTCTAGTTGAAGAGGTGATGAGACTGAAAAATGTGTGTCCTCAGTCATGCAGATAAGTGGCTTGATAGATATTAAAGTTGTGTTCCTTGGCGTTAGTATCAGATTCCTCGGTCACTGCCTTTGAATTTTTCTTAACTTATGTTTCATCCTTTCGTACGCAACGAGAAGAAAAGCCAGGCGGGTGGGGTGGATGGGTGGGTGTGTGGGTATTTTTTCACCACGTATGGGCAATAACAAAGTCAAACAAACAAAACAACAAAGCAAAAATTGCACACACACACACACACACACACACACACACACACACACACACACACACACACACACACACACACACACACACACACACACACACACACAAGCCCGCACGCATGCACAAAGAAAGAAACAAAGAAAGAAACGAACAAAGAAACAAAGAATCAAACAAAATCCACACCTCTCATCAGTCTGCATCTAAGGATGGGCATTTTGAAAGAGCACGACCGATCTTGGGCATATCTGACCGAGATGACCCAGTTATGCGTCATTCTTGCATACGCAGAAAATGCCCAAGAGCCACTCGGTTTCCGGTGGAGGAAGGGGCGGGGGTCATTAATCTTGCACATTACACCTGTTGATCTTTGAAGCTGCGTAGACTGTATTTAAACTGGACTTTCAAAGCTCAGGTCGTGAGTTCGAACCCCGGCTGTGGCCAAATATTTGTGCTGGCCTTTTTCTCGTTGCCCCGTCTTTGATATCAGCCTTACCAGGTGGAAAAGGACGTTAAACTCCCAAAAACCCACCCATCCACCCCTGTATTTAAGCTGTATAGTTCGTGTCAACAACGAGATGCAACAGCTTCAAATGAATTGGACTTCAAGACATTTGTTGACGTTCTACGGAGCGTCAAAAGATAAGATAAGATAAGATAAGATAAGATAAGATATTACTTTATTCGTCCCTCGAGGGAAATTGCAGTCTGGACTGACAGTCTGCCGGATTCTCTCTGAGGGGGAAAAAAAGGGAACCACAGAAGAGGCGGACGTGACTCCTGCATGCTTTGTAAAGCTCTTTGTGAGCTTAGTGTGTTTACTGTATCTGCTACACGTACAATGCCGACTATGCGTCCGCGCTTGGAATGTCTCATCACAGATGTACTGCTCCGAACACACCTGCTTCTGGTGAGCGGCATCTATTGTGCCTCTGGCATCGCAGGTGTATAAAGAGCATACCTTTCTTTTGCAGTTTTCCCCGGTTGAATTGTTGGCGGCCGGGATGGCACTGCTTTCGAGATTCAACCGGCCAGTGATTTCGTTCGTCTGTACGTGAATCTAGCTGAGAAATTTATGTCTGTGATAATAAAGTGTTGTCATTGCTGTGGTATGTGGAAAGGTGGGGTGAGTGGGTGTGTGGGGGAGGGAGGCAGGGTGGGGAGTGGAGGGTGGGGTACTGATGTTGTTTGTTGGGGCTTGCGGGGCTTTGGAAAAGGATTAAGCCGGTAAAGGCCTTCTTTCCAATTGTCAACTTTCAAGCTTCATTACTTTTATTTGTACTCAACCAAACTGGAATATATGAAAAGAAATTTCATAGAACTGTCAATTAAAAGTAATTAGAAAGTGTTTTGTCATGTTTTGACATGTAACCTGCCCACATGCATTCCTCTGTATATTTTCGTAATGTGTTAAGTGCATTGTATGGAAATAACGTTGTCCAACAACAACAACAACAACAACAACAACAACAACCAACAAACAAACAAACAAACAAAAACAACAACCAACCACAACAAGAAGAAGAAGAAGAACAAAAAACAACACCACCAACAACAACTAACAACAACAACAACCAACAACAACAACAAAGACAACAAACAAACAAACAAACAAACAAACAAACAAACAAACAAACAAACAAACAACAACAACAAAACACAAACAACAAAACAAACCATTAACAATAAAATATGTCTCCTTGCCTTCCGGCCTTTTTTTCCTTTTTGTCTTATTTACTGATCCCTCCACTTCCGAATGGCTTGAAGGCCGAGACAGAGCAGCTGGTTTCCTTGATGAACGTCGGATCTTTTTTTTTTTTTCTTTTTTTTTTTCCCCAAGCGTCAGTATTTGTTGTGGCACAACAGTAAACTAAACAACGCCGCCGTTAAATCGACGGTTATCTGGAAAGAAACAGTGAAAGATTTGGACTCCACGATATTACAATATAAAACAAAAAGAAGGAGACGGAGAGGGAGAGTAACAAACAAACAAACAAACAAACAAACAAACAAACAAACAAACAAACAAACACGACTGAAGATCAGCTGTGCGTTTAACAGAATGGACTTGGTTGAACAACTACAACATGGACAACTACAACGACAAGAAAACAACAACACACCCACGATTCAGTGAAGCTTGGCTCTGTTCTTAACATCATATTCTTTACTGAACTGACAACAACAACAACAACAACAACAACAACAACAACAACAACAATCTCTAAGCCTGTGTCTATCATGCATCCGGCCTCGATCTGCAGAGGGAGTGGCCGGGTGGGGTTGGGGGAGGGGTGGGGGCCGAGACAATCGAACTTTCAATGCCCGAGTTCAAATCAGTCCTGGCCAAAACGAAGCCAGCAATTTCTGCTGGCTTTTTCAAGTCCTTGTGGCCCGGTTTTGATATAACCCTTATGCGGTGGAAAAGGACATATTTAAAACCTCTATCCCCGCCCATCCCCACACAATACCCCCCCCCCCCCCCTCCTCGATCTCAGAGTGCCGCACAAGGCCAACTTTCACAGTCAAGGAACAGGCAGACGACCGTACAGAAAGCGAGTTGTGAGTCTGTGGGCCCGACACTTGTTCCCATAACGTGTGCTGGCTGATGTTTTATCTCTCCTGCAACAAGAACAGCTTGGTGCTTGGTGCGTCTGCAAAATGCGTGCGTGTACACTGGGTGATAACAACGGACGCTTATGTGTTCGTAACGCCGCTCCGTGAGAGGGAAAACTGCCGCGGCTTTCGAAGCTCTTATGCTGTTTGCCTGATAGAATTATGTTTCATTGGCCATCATCGCGACCCGGCGTTTTCGTGACTTTGTGCCTTCTACTAGTAGAGAAATCCGACTTTCTTTGTACCTACGGTCCATTCCTAAGCAGATTGGGACTCGATAAATCCTTTTAAAATAGCTACCAATCGGCGCCGGTCTCAGTCTAGTAACTGGTCTCAGTCCGCAAGCAAATAACGTCGTCTGCTCAGTACGCGGTACACTTCTAGAACAACTCATACGCCGGCCAGAGTCACCATAATGGTCTCAGATGCTAAATTGTGACCCAAGTGACTGAATCTGATGACCTGAATCCTACATGTGTTCTACATGCTGTTGTATGCCTGTCATACGTGCGTTTTGAGACTTTAACTGCATTCGCACCAAGTAATTCAGTGGCCGCCCAAGTAAGCTAGAGTACGTAACACTCGAAGTTCAGTGAACACTGACTCTGGCTGTTCACATAAAATAATAAAAATAATAATAATAATAAAAAAGGTGGCAAGTCATTTGTTCAGTGACACCTCACGCTACCAACTAAGCAAGAAAAGGAGAAGAAAAGCAGAAAAAGACATGTACAGCTGTGCTGTGCTGTGCTGTGCTGTGCTGTGCTGTGCTGTGTGTGTGTGTGTGTGTGTGTGTGTGTGTGTGTGTGTGTGTGTGTGTGCGCGCTTGCGCTTATTTGACTTATTTTATATTAAGATCATATTATAATGCACGGAACAACTGCTTGAGCCTGAAGACAACATTCCTTTTAAAATGTTTCATTTCAAAATAGACAATAAATCATTTCTTTCCTTTTGAAATGTTTCATTTCAAAACAGACAATAAATCATTTTTTGGAATTTGAATAGGAATTTGAAGGGAAGCAGAAGAACGGGGAATCTCCGTGCGCGGTACGTTATGCGTTAAACGGTAACACTTTCCGCCGGCAAACAGCATCCTCTGAGCCCAAGACAGATGTGTCTTTATCCCCGAATGTGACACAAGCGCGCTTATTTTGGCCTGGTTTGCCTTTTGCACTCTCGCAAACACAGACGCCGCACAAACAGACACACGCACGTAGGCACTCATAAACAGAGCCAAAAACAATAGTTCCCTGCCCACGGGCACGAGTCCGGTAAACCCCTTCAAACGACTTTCGACTCAGCTTGAAGTCTCAGTGGGAAGAGGGGGAGGCAGGACAGAGAGAGATGCGGATTAAGGCGTGGGAGATGAATGAAGCAGATTAAAGCGGAGGCTGACACAAACACCGATATGCAAGTCATGCACGCACATTAGTCTATAGAGTAACCGTTTCCGCGTAGATTGTATTTTCACAACAAGGGACAGATCACATCGCTAAGTGCATGTACCCACGAGAAACCAACGGAGGAACAATCAGTTAACCGAACTTGAACAACACAGCATAACCAAAGAAGCAAAACCGAAGAAAGAAAGAAAGAAAGAAAGAAAGAAAGAAAGAAGTTAGTTAGTTAGTTATTCAGGGCTTACAGCCGCGCGAAAGAAAGAAAGAAGAACCAAACCTGACCAAACCAAAATCAACCACTCAACCAATACCCCCCCCCCCCAAAGAAACAAAAACAAACAAAAAAACAAACAAAAAGAAACCCAAACAAAACACCCCCCCCCCCAACAAACAAAAACCAAGAAAACAAAAACAAAAAACAACAAAACAAAACAAAACAAAACAAAACAAAACAAACACCGACAAACACTACAAAACAACAGCTAAACCAACCAAAAAGTGACGAAACAAAAACCTATGACTACTACTCCTAGCAGGCTCAACGGTCCTATAGCTTTATTTTGTGCATGGAGCCTGATCAACACAAAGACGACGCCACTGCAGCAGCAAACGTGCACAGGATGTAAGCAACAGCTGGAACTCCAAGGGACCGACACCGGCTTCGAGACACGATGCCTGCAGAAATTTTAACTGTAATCTGAGCGCATGCTAGACTGATAAGCTGACGAATAAAAGCGACATAAATGGGACAGAAACCACTTCACTTTCACAAAGGACGGCACGGGTCAACGTTTCGGCTTTCGCCTTCCTCAGGACACAAACAAATGGGACATAACTTCAACAAACAAACAAAAGGTAACTCTGCGGACGTACTGACATACACGGCGCGGGAGCGGGGGGGGGGGGGGTGAAAAGAAATGAAACGGCGGTGGGCGAGAAAAGGACCAGAAAACAATAGTAAAAATATCACAACACCCATCCTTTGGTGACAGAAGACCATGGACTGTGTGTGAAAAAAAAAATAAAAAATAAAAAAGGTGGGGCAGAAAAGAACAGAAAAGAATAGTAAAAAATGGCAAAGACATCACAACACCTGACACTTTCTGGCCATTGGCTAAAATGTTTCCTTGTAGACTACGGACACCTGCTGTTTTGTGGCAAACTGTATGACCGTCGAATGGTAAAGCGCCTTAGTGCTTATTAAATTCATTGCGCTTAAAGCCTTAGAGCAGACAGGCGAACTGCGTTGTCCTGATTGTCTGTAGGCATATTTAGTAGGACTTCGTAAGGAGGACTTCGCTGAGCAGCGTAACCCATTTACATGTAAATTAGGCTCACACGGCAGAGGCCGCGAGCGGATAACGCGCTGCGATTAGCTAATGGTACCCCTAACGTGCCTAATATACAGGTTACGCTGCTCAGCGATGTCCTTGTGACCGTGCTGTCTAGGTCAAGAGTGTAAATAGAAGTTGACAGCTCAGCTAGCGGGCGATAATTACCGGCCGCGAGTGTGCAGGGGCTGATGATAACCGTGACGTGGGCAGCATAGCAGCCGGCTTACGCTCGGACCCCGGTCTAAAGTAGGTAGACTGATAGATGTCAGCGCTGGTCAGCTGGGATCGAGCATTGGTTTGGGGGATTTGGGTTGTTTTGTATAAGGTTAACAAGTCCATTGTCGATGCATAAATTCTATGATTAATGCTAACGTTAGTCGGACACTGTAGACATTGTATTGGTTGATTGGGCGCTAGCAATATTGTGGGGATGTTGGAAAGATGCAGATCTGTAGGTTAGGTCATCCCTGTACTCATTATTGACTGGTCCGGTGTACCTAGAATCATTGTTTGGGGCCTAGCCATACTTGGGGATGGACATCGTGCTGGTATGTGAGACCTGGCAATTTAAGGGGCAGTAGTAGCTTGTCTCTTGGAGAGAGATGTAGTGTTGTGTGTGTGTGTGTGTGAGCAGTAGTGTGTAGGTGTTCAGAGCTACTGAGGGGTAGGGTGTCTGTAGTCAGTGGTACCATGGAAGCGGGTTAGCTAGACGGACAGTTGCGTTAGTGGGATGGATAGTAGCGATCGCATAGGAATAGGGTAGAAGGTGAAATGTTAGAGTTATGGGAAGTAATTGGTCCACTTTAGAGATGTGTGTGTTAGGCTGCGGTTGTAGTGTCATTGTTTGTGTGTATGCAAGCGAGTGGCTCATCCCCAGTAGCCGTGGGTAATACCATCCAAACCCGAACGGTTACATCCTCCGGCCTTGCGTAGTCCTACTAAATGGATCTGACTGGTAAGTACGTAAGTACTTACGCCCTTTTTACTAAACGACGGCTTGGCTTTGCTCTGGTTGCCACGTGTCTGGTATCATCCCCTAGGTTGTTTAGTGGAAAACAGTTTAGCAAAACAAACAGCTGGCCCCATGCTCTTTCGTATCACCGTCATGTTGTGGAAGAGGACGGAACACACGCCTGCAACCAAACAATCAACAACCGCCAACTGTCTTTCCTCAGACAACCCAAAATCTCCGATATCGTTATTGGAGAAGACTCGATTGAAAACGCGTAAAATGACGCAACATTGTGACGCGGAGTAGGCGAACTCTTCCGTCAATAGCTGTTAATTTCTGCTGGTTCTCAATCGATTAACACCTTTAATTATCATCAATTTCCTTCGCCCGTTACCGACAACACGACAGAAACTCAGTACGCAAAACAGTACCACGTGGTCACTGTTATGGTAAGACCAGCTGAAACACGTGCGGAACATCGCTTTGACGTAAAATGACGTCACATTGTGAATATGACGTCACTAGTTATGCGCGGTTGATTGACTCATCTGTCAGCAGGTAGTCAGTGTTGTGATAATGGCCGTTTCTAACACTGACAGCACTGCCCACAACGTGTGGCCACTTAGCACTTGCCGGCGAAGATGCATGAATGCGCCAGGGGTGCCGGTCAGCCATGCTAGGGACACACAAACATCAAAAGCCCTGAGAACTCAAGACACTGCTGGGGGCCAGTTTCGCTCAGCGTGTGTCTTCATCAGTTCCTGATCATCGGGATTTTATTTCTCTATTGTTCGGGGAGCCGGGATAGCCGAATGATAGAGCATTGGACTCCCAATGCTCGGGTCGTGAGTTCGAATCCCGGCTGGGGCCACAAATATTCTCGTTGCCTCGGGGGTCTCTGACATCACCCGAACGTGGTGGAAAAGGACGTAGAACTCTCAAACACCAGCCCACCCTCTCTGTTGTTCTATCCACCGAGGTAATCTGTGAGCCATAGAGCCTGTCATCGTGCAGCTATTCCAGTACCGTAGCCGGCTCTGTCAGTGTAGATCTTAAGTTTTCAGCCAGCCAACGAAACCGACCCCCCCCCCCTCACCCCCCCTTACCCCCCCCCCCCAAAAAAAAAAAAAGAAAAAAAAGAGAAAAGAAGCAACAACAACCAAAAAAAGCAAAGAAACAAAAACTAACCAAAAACAAAACAAAACAAAAACCCAATAACAATCAAACAAAAATCAATAAAAATAACACAAAGAACCAACCAACCAACCAAACAAACAAATAAACAAACAAACAAACAGCCCCCAAAACACTTTCAACCCTAATAGCGTGTACCACGTCATGTCGTACCAATTTCACCACTTGGCAGGCCTAATGGACAGAACTCTCGTGCGTTTGAAAACTGCGCGCGCGATGCCCCTTGTGAATGGGGGGGACCGTTTTCCCCCGTGCACACGCACACTGACACACAGTGGATGCTGTGGGGAGCGCGAGCCACTGTCTGCGGCCGGCTCGTGGGAATTCCAGAACCTACACTCAATGTGCGTCTCTTTCAGATCTCGCCTTTCATGTCTTTCAGCCCCTCCACCACTGGCACAGTCATCTCGGCCTGCTGTGTGTGTGTGAGTGTGAGAATTGTCGACCGGATTCAGCTGATACACAACACTGACTATACAGCAGTGTGCACAGTTTCTTTTTTTTTAATTTTTAGTCATACATGTGAAAGGTGGTTGTTTCGAAGGAGAGGATGCTAAACCTGACTCTGTCAGTGCAAGTGAACCGAGGTAAGTCAATTTTTCTCTGTGTGTGTGTGTGTGTGTGTGTGTGTGTGTGTGTGTGTGTGTGTGTGTGTGTGTGTTATTTGTGATTGGTACAACTTACACTGAGTTCCAGGCCGGAGTGAGGGAAATTCGTGCTGCTTCCCACGGGATGAAGCGCGTCGCCACAGTAACAGGGCCACCAATTTCATTAGTTTTTTTTCTTCAGTCTGTTCAAGTTCCTGCATCATACCGTCGTACTTGGTTTACATTGATTCCGTCGCGGCCAGTGACTCTCGTTTGGATTATGATTGTTAACGTGCGGCACTGACTTGACTATCAGTGTGCGTGCGTTTGTACACTGACGACGGCGAGACAGGCACCGACCGTGAACGAGTCTGCACGTGAACTGATCTGACTTGATTTGGTGAAGGAAAAATCACACTACACAAAGTCCCACTGCCCACCGAGGATTCCGGAACCTGCGTCACAGTGAAGCGGTTTTAGCTTTGCCGGACTACAGTGATGTTGCCAGGATTTTTTTTCTTTGGCGATTTAGCCGAAACAGACATGAAAGTTTCGGCTTTTTACAGAAAGTTTCGGCTGTCTCTGCCGAAGCAGTTTCACAAGTTTTTCGACTAGATTCCCTACTGTTACGTGCTCCCTCCACCTCCATGAATTACAGATGTACTGTAGATACATATCCTCACCGAAACTGAGTTGCGTTTTCTTGGAAATTAGTCCAGCCAACACAGGAATCTCGCAGAAACGGACATAATCGAGCCGATTCACTCGTGAAAACTTCGGCTCGGCCAGCCGACATGACAGACAGATTATCGGCTTTTTAAACAAAAATTCGGCTTTTGGGCAAGATCCGACCCCAAACGACATCCCTGGACTATAATGTGCGTTTTGGCTGGAGTGCGTCAGTCACACTGAGTCCGCCGAGTCAGTGACCCACAACTACGAAACGACGGAGTTAACCGTTCCAAGTACACCCTTCCGGATTGCTCAGTCTGTACTGATGACAAACGAGTAATGCCAGTTGTATTATATGTAGCCGTGTGTAGGCTGCCGCCGGTGACTGACTCAGTCAGTCGTTGTTGAGACGATTGTAAGCCAAATGTATTTTCTGTAAGTCTAGCCTGCTGGTCGGTCATCTATGATAATCAGGGTGTAACTTACTACTGAATTAGCCAAATTGATGTACTCCCCAGATCGTTTGACTCTCGGCACTTCCAGCCTCAAGCTGCATTGACCCGGGGCACTTCCAGCCTCAAGCTGCATTGACCCGGGGCACTTCCAGCCTCAAGCTGTATTGACCCGGGGCACTTCCAGCCTCAAGCTGCATTGACCCGGGGCACTTCCAGCCTCAAGCTGCATTGACCCGGGGCACTTCCAGCCTCAAGCTGTATTGACCCGGGGCACTTCCAGCCTCAAGCTGTATTGACCCGGGGCACTTCCAGCCTCAAGCTGCATTGACCCGGGGCACTTGAAGCCTCAAGCTGTATTGACCCGGGGCACTTCCAGCCTCAAGCTGCATTGACCCGGGGCACTTGAAGCCTCAAGCTGTATTGACCCGGGGCACTTGAAGCCTCAAGCTGCGTTGACCCGGGGCACTTGAAGCCTCAAGCTGTATTGGCCCGGGGCACTTGAAGCCTCAAGCTTTATTGGCCCGGGGCACTTGAAGCCTCAAGCTTTATTGGCCCGGGGCACTTACAGCCTCAAGCTGCTTAGACTGACCCGGGGGGAAATCGAGCCGGGGCACTTTACGCTGGGGAGTACATCTCGCGTATTACTTACGAGGGTGTCAAGCGTTCCGAGGCAACATGTTCCTGCCACTGACGCGTGCTGAACTCAAGTACTAGGGACTGAGATACTCTCTTATTAATTAGCAAGATTTGCACAGTGGTAGTCAAGTTATCTCCCGTGACTCAGCTTGTCAGTTTTAACTACTCTGACCTCAAATCATGTCCGCCCCTCAGTGACCTTGAAGGTCAGATGACTTCCCGCGACGCGACGGCCTTTGATATAAGTGAGCTAATTTTAATTGGAGGTATGCATGTATTAATTCAACCTCCCGCTGAATATGAAGTGTCGTACGCAAGTAAAATCTGACGGCAAAGATATCTGCAGCTTACTTTTACTGTGACGGCTGCCTGTAATACTGAGTGTCCGTGAGATCACCTGATGGATTGGTTGCACAAATCATGGGAGTTTAACGTCCTTTTCCACCACGTACTGTAAGCACAAATCATGGAATCAGTGGTTACCCGAATCGGTCAACAGACCTTGAGACTGAGATAAAGTTCGAGAACAGGCGTATGATTAAAATTAATCAAAATTGGAGTAAGGTGATGAACGATTGCGCAAATTTGGTCAGCAAGGTATGGCTTAATTGGGGGATTTTAATCAGTTGCTTCGTTCACAGACACCGTGACCGTACTGAGCCATCAGGGCAAGCCTGCTCGTTGCGGCCCCGTCTTAGATAACAGTCATAACACCCTCACCTGGAAAAAAACACAACTTTAAAATCATAGTATGCGTGTTTCTGGACTGAAAGAAGAGAAAAATACCACCGACGAAACTCGAAGGATGTTTGCCGAAAATACTCCATTTGGACATGGATACCGTTTTCTAAACTTTACGGGTTCTAATGCATGTATTAGAGAAATACGACTTTCTCTGAGCGCGGGGTATGAATTCATGTATGCCGGCCGGGTTATGACCACGAATAAATATAAATAGACTGTGACCAGCCAGCCAGCCCCTTCCCTGCCAACCGGCCAAGTCATAATTACGCTGACACGAGTCTTCGCAGTAGTCTGTTAAGTTGTTTATTGTTAAGCTGTTTATTGTCTGTTAAGTTGTTTAGTGACCGTTTTTTTATGCACGGGTTAAGGGCGTTTTGGGTACAGACCAGTATTAGCTTCCGGGTCATGTATTAACAACTACAGTACGCTAAATATAGTAGAAAATCTTTTCCCCTTTTAAAATTTGCGTGTAGAGTAAAAAATGGCAATTTGGTGCATTTTTTGTTGGCTTTGTAAACAAGTTTCATGCCAGGTAATAGTAAAATTAGGGAAAAATGAGGCTGGCTTGTATACTATTTGTATTCATGCGCGGCTGGCACAGGAGCCAGCAGACGACTGTTGAATGAGGGGGTATGACTTTGTGGTCACTGCTAACATTGCCAAAAAGCGGAATATTTGAATTTGTTGAAATTTACTCTACACATGAGCCTATGGCTGCCTGATTTTTGTGATTGTTTTGGTGAATTTTAAAGCATTTCTATGGTGACATCTGCAACCTCATGTGTAAGAGGAATATATAGCGTTTTCCTCCAAAAGTGCATCTATGGTACCGGCGTAGCCTGTATATCCACAACGTTGCTGTATGCCAGACATGCGTACCGTGAGACTTTAAACCAGGAATCAATGAACCACTCAGTGAGCGGGCAGTTGAGAAAGGACACTGAGTTTGACCCCAAGAATGCCTCGAGTGAGACCACGACATGACATGAAGCTGCTAGTCCCGCCTAACCGACAAAGGGCGAAGCTTGCGCCGCTAATCCACAGACGTTTGAAGGCTAGCAAAATGTTTGACGACAGTTTTCTGTCTGTAAGCGCCGTCTTTTGTGTCAGTTTTTGGCGGCCGGCCTCAGTTTCTGCGCTGGCCAGGGTTCGTGGTTTAGCACTGATGTTAGACTTGAAATTGGGCCGTGTCAGTGTTTGGTTTCAGTCAGTGAAACTGACAAACCTGATGGGGGCCTAACTAAGATTCTGAGTGACCGTTGCTGAACCGCGGCCATGTCAGTATTGCACGGTCACGGTCAGTCGTTTATTACTAATAGGTCAAGACTCGCAGTCTGTCTGTCTGTCTGCCTGTGTGTGTGTGTGTGTGTGTGTGTGTGTGTGTGTGTGTGTGTGTGTGTGTGTGTGTGTGTGTGTGTGTGTCTCTCTCTCTCTCTCTCACGGCACACACACACACACACACACACACACACACACACACACACACACACACACACACACACACACACAGAGACAGAGTGACACACACAGTGACACACACACACACACACACACTGACACACACACACACACACACAGTCCTACTGCTCACATTCTAGTATCGGGGCATAGCAGTCAAGGAAGGTTAACCGATGCCAAGAGTTTCGAAAGATTTATTTCCCTTTGCCGGGCGGCCTCAACTGGCTTTTTAATCCTCTTTCCGTGCTCTGGTACTGCTGCTAAATCTCAATTACAGGCAACTCCGTGGATGAGAGCGAAAAAGATCAATCCTGTGTCCCAAAGCAGATCAGCCATTCCTCATGTACATTAGTCGGCGGATTGATCAAGAGGGGCCGGTAAAGTGACGCCATCAGTCCCCCCCCCCCCCCACCTCCAACTGGCCGCCCGACCTCGTTCCCTACTGACAGCCGGCTTTCAACGCAAAAATTATGAATAAACAAGCCTTTTAGACGGTATGTTGGTCCAAGATAATATTACACTGGTTACAGTAAGTGAAAACGGTGAAACGGTCTCAGATCGATGTTCCGCATGCAAATCATTCCAAGCATTACACGTAGCCGGTTTCCTCTTCGACACGCACACGTCCCCCCCACCCCCCTTTCTTTCTCTCTCTTATTCTCTTCACTTTCTTGAATCAGCTCGAGGCTACGAATACAACGAAGCAACGACACTTCATCTTCGAGGGCATTCAATTGCTTTTCCGGCCGTCGATTTGGTTTTTTTGTTTTGTATTTGTCTTTTCCTTCCATTGACTATCAAATATTAAACAGAGGACGTGCACTTGGATAATCATCTGTAAATGTAAATCCCGCTCCCCCCTCCGTCCCCCCCCCCCTCCCCACCCAGCTTTGAGCACTGAGTAGACGACGTTATCTTGCTGCGGACTGAGAACCACTGAGCTAGTCGGCGCTGATTGGTTGTTATTTTTAGAAGAATTTTCTCGAGTCCCAGTCTGTTCAGGAATGGATAGTAGGCTCAAAGAAATTCGTATTTCTGTAATAGTAGAAGTCACAAAGTCCTGGAAACGTTCGCGATGGCCGGATGAAACATTCTTCTACCTGGCAAACAACCTTGAGCTTCGAACGAGAGGTAGTGTTTCATATCAGGCGTTAGGAATATAGAGGTTGTAAATCTCGTACCCACGCAGTCTTTCAGTGTAGCACAAGCATCACACAACCACCCTCAGGTTTTTTTTCTTTCTCATTTACCCCCCCCCCCATCCCTCCCTCCGCCAGCCTCGTCTGGCCGTCTGGCCTTTCCGTGACACCCATTGAACCTGCGTCAATGTTGAGTGTGCATCAACCGCGCGCGCGCGTGCATGTCTAAAAACAACAGCCTAATCAGATAGCCAGGTGATTTTCTGGTCTGCTAAACGCGAGAACCACCCGACACTCGCTGAGTAATGGCGGCCAGCTGACTCGGCCATCCGCACATTGTCCTGTCTTCATCAGTCGAAGGGAGGGACGGCGGCCGGATGGCAGTCTGAGCATCCTCCCCCGTCACGTGAGTGTTTACGAGATCCCTTGGTCACATCAGAGAGCAAGCACATTGTACAGTATATTATCATACCTACATGCTTTCTGGTACGGCCCAACCAATACAGGTTACACTACACAGATACACTGTACCGTCAGATACTGATCTTGAAAAACTACATATTCCTGTTAAACATAGCGCTACACTGACATGACACCCTGGAAATGCTTTGAAAGTCACCCCCCAAAAAGCACAAACATTCAGCAGCCTCACTGAGACTCATGTGTAGGGTAAGTTTAATCAAATTCCAAACTTTTACCTTATTGCTATGCTAGCAGCGGCCACCTACTCCCTCATTCCTCTGTCGTCTGCTAGCTCTTGTGTCAGCCGCGCATCCATACAAATTGTCCACATGCCAGGCTTGTTTTTTCACTGTTTTCACTATTACCCGGCTGGCACGAAACTTATTTACTAAGCCAACAAACAGCACCACATTGCCATTTTTTACGCTACAATTTAAAAAAAAAAAAGGTACAAAAATCATTGATTCTATACTATTTTAGCGGAATCGTTACTGCATGCCCCGGAAGTTAATAGTGTAATGTCACCCAAGTGGACGCATCGCCGATGTATGCGCATGCTCGACCGCATAGATAACAGTGACGTGTACCTCGTTATGTCGCATCAGCTTGCGAACGGAATGCTCAGTCAGTATTCACACCTTAGAATTTGAAACCGTTTTCCCATGTCAGTGGGTCAGCCTATCCCCGGCAAGGTCAAAACCAGTTTGTATAGTTTCAGATTTCAGTATTTCCTGGCATGACTCAGTAATACTACGATGCGTACCTCGTTGTATGGTATGGTATGGTATGGTGGTATGGTAGACTTCTTCTCGGTGCACATATCCATCTCTGCTGAAATGCTCACGGCGCCGCAGGGCTGGAGGACGAAGCAGTGAAAGCCTGCTGCCGCTAAGCGCTACTTTATGTGCAAACCTCCACCCTGCTATTCACTCTGGTGCGTGCGACAGTATTTCTGTTTTACCACGCCACCGGTCACAGCCTACTCTTCTTCGAGAGATGAACGTGGGATTTTTAGCGTGCACACTTGATGTATGTGCGTGCGTGTGTACACGAAGGCAAGACAGGCACCGTAAACGAGTCTGCACATGGATTTGACTCGATATGGTAAGGAAAAATCCCACCTTATTCAATCCTGCCCGCCGGGGACTCGAACCATGCAGCTCAGGATCCGAAGTCGGATGCCTTAACCACTGGACCAAATCTACTGTTGTAGGTAATTCTTGTAGGATACACGTGTGGAATCTGATTGTTCATTGTTCAGGTGTGGGCGTAGTGTTACGGGACCCGGGCTGCCCATGACGTGTTCCGCGTCAGCTTCATCCTAGTGCTGTATATATCTGAGAGATTGTATGTGGAGGAACAGAAACTGTATCGCTCCAGTGGACATTGTCGTCGAGTTTTGGAACACGCTGTAGGGCGAAGGACACAAATATACAGGGCCTCAAAATGCCTATATATTCCCTATTAGCCCCAGGCAAAATTGTCACCCCCCACCCCCTAAAACTGCTTCAGTCTAGAAACAATTACTACCACGAACAGACCATTCAAAGGCACGCACCTGACAGGGGTTTGAAAAAAATTCAGTTGAATGTCTCCTTTCCGCTCAGGCCTCACTGGAGTAATGCACGTCTACTTTCTATTTGGGCCAGAGAGGCAGTTCACACAAATCCGCTTGCCACACTCGTGTCCGACCTTTGCGCAAAAATTCCCAGCGTCATTGGCAGCTTGCCTCTTTTGTGATCACCTGGCATGCATCTTGATCTGCACAACACAAAAATCACGCTTTTTCATGACAATAAAAATCACTACAGACTAGCACACTTGCCAAACAGGGTACCTCATTTAATTAAACACCAAACATGACCCCATGGTCAATTTGTGTCCTTACGCCGTATGTGGTGGAAAAGGACGTTAAACTCCCAAACACCCACCCACCCCGTCCTTACGCCTGTACAGCTTCAGTCCGAACAACTGAATCTCCTCAAGCCGGCCCGGAGGAGATTGCGTACTTTCTCACTAACCCGCGCTGGATGGCCTACGCCTTGAGTGATAGTGGCTTGAAGTGGCTCCTTCTGGTGTGCAGTGGCTTGTTCTCTTTAACCAGTTTTATCATATACTGGGCAGTGGGTGGTTGGGCTTGGGCTCCTAAGAGTTAAAGTTTATTCTTTCATCACCTCTTTGTGTGTGTGGAAACCTCTTTCCGTTTTTTGCACACTGAGAAACACCCGACAATGTCCATTTCAGCGAAAGTGGATAAAGATGAGGACGGAAAAAGGTCAGCAGCAACAAAAGGAAAGAGAGAGCAGGCGAGTCTAAGTAAACAGAGATGTTTGGTGGTGTCAGCGAGGGGCTATCTCAAAATCTGGGGAAGTAAGCTTCCTGATATCTCTGAGATCGGGGAGGTGGGTCGGATGGAAGGAAGAAAGTGACAGATTTATCGGAACGAATCGGACCAGGAAACGCTACCGCGTACCGGTCCGATCTCTCTCTCTCTCTCTCTCTCTCTGTCTCTCTGTTTCTGTCTGTCTGTCTGTCTGTCTCTCTCTCTCCGGCTCTCTTCTAACTTAATTGAGCTTTAAAAAAGAAACCCAGAACTTTTTGCTTTGTGACTGACATGGCACTCAAGTTATTTGAGCAGTCCTTTTTTTTTTCTCTTTTAATTTTCTTTTTCTCAGCAATCACTTTTTATTTTTTTATTTTTTGGTGTGGGGGTGGGGGTTGCTGGTATGAGCTGATACGTATTCTACCATCCTTACAAAACAACAACAACAACAACAGCAACAACAACAACAACAACAACAACCCCAAACAAACCGAGATAAAAAAACGTTTCGTCCCAATGTACATGTGTTTACCTCTATATCTGAAAGGGCCGTTGGCCTGTCGAATAAATTCGTTTTAAGTTATGAGCTCTCTCTCTCTCTCTCTCTCTCTCTCTCTCACCACACACACACACACACACACACACACACACACACACACACACACACACACACACACACACACACACACACACACAGAGTTAATTACGTTAACACTCTTGACGCTAATTACAAGTTAGCTGTTAACCTCACGCCACTGGGGCTTGCATTGTAATCTCAATGACGTGTTTGCATGCGGTGCCTATCTGCGGCACGTGGCAGTCGTGACATGCTAAGTGTTTGTTTAGGTTCCGTTGGGATCCGCATTGCCGCTAGGCGCAATGTCTTCCATTGTGTGAAAGCCACGAACATCAACGACCCGACGGTCTAGCCTCTGGTTTACAGTAGCATACTGCTGGTATGTAGAGGGCAGTCACGACAGCAGCGCACTTGTACATGTGACTGAGCGGCCGGCGGCTAGACTTAACATACGTAATCAATTCAATTCAATAAAACTTTATTAAATCCCTTTATTAATGAAGGGTTGTTTCACTGGGACACTGGGCGGGCGTAGACAGTTCAAAATAATAAGGGGAAAAAATTGATAGACTAAGCAACTTATCAATATTAAGATATAAAGATCAATTAAAATTTCTAACATATCACAATGGATTGCTATTTGGATCAATGTGTGTGTGTGTGTGTGTGTGTGTGTGTGTGTGTGTGTGTGTGTGTGTGTGTGTGTGTGTGAGAGAGAGTGTGTGTGTGTGTGTGTGTGTGTGTGTGTGTGTGTGTGTGTGTGTGTTGTATATGTTTGTTCTACATGATATTCTTTAGAGTAATATGATAAGTCCATCTACGTAGGTCTGTTGTTGTCCATAAATGTTTGTGGCATGTATAATGTATAAACAAAACAGAAAAAAATCGCAATGTCATGATACATGTATCACATCGTATTATCATTTTACAATAAATAAATAAATATAAAGATAATATCACTGACCGCTAACTCCTAACGCGATTTGTGATTTGTACCATGTTATCGTTGCGACGTTTTGCGTGTTCGGTTCACCTGAAAATTCGATAGGCCGCATAATTGGTTCTATTCGTGTGCAAATTCCACGTCTTCTGTATCACGTGGTACATTTGGTGCACCGCGCTTCATCACTCGGCGATCCAAATCAGCATTACCTGCACCAGAGGATAGACTGACAAGTCCGCCAGCCGACTGTCACGGCCAGTGTTTCTCAGCACGGCTATCTGTCGGACTCGCGCCGTTCAATGCACACGGGGGTGAAACAAAATGGTCGGGTGTTTTTCCCGTGCTGTACTGCTTCAAATCATCGCACCGCCAATCAGCGGGTTCCCACGCCATAGCACCTGTCTCGCCTTCGTGTACACACGCACGCACAAATATCAAGTGTGCACGCACTAAAAATCCCACGTCCATCTTTCGAAGAAGGGTAGGCTGTGGCCGGTGGCGTGGTAAAACAGAAATACTGTCGCACGCACCAGAGTGAATAGCAGGGTGGAGGTTTGCACACAAAGTAGCGCCTAGCGGCAGCAGGCTTTCCCTGCTTCGTCCTCCAGCCTTGCGGCGCCTAGAGCATCTCATTAGAGATGGATACGTGCGCCGAGGAGAAGTCTACCATACCATACCATACCATACCATCTTCCCCCCCCCCCGCCCAAACCCCCACTCCCCACCCCCAATTTAAAAAATGCCACAGCACCCGAAAAAGAAAAAAGAAAAAAAAAAGAAGACGCTATGGATTTTCAGTTGTCGGTTAGAACAATTAAAAGGGGCCGTTCAGTTGCTGATCTTTTTGTACAGTGGTAAGCTTGCTGCTGCTACTGATCTCTGTCTGTCTGTCTGTCTGTCTCTGTCTGTCTGTCTGTCTGTCTCTGTCTGTCTGTCTGTCTGTCTGTCTCTCATTCTCTTTCTCTCTCACTTTATAAATGTAACTAAGTTGTTATGATTGCAACTGCTTTATTGCTGTGTTGAACTGACCAACTGGTGTTAATCCGAGTTCCGACAGTAAGTGTAATATTTTCCATGTACCCCAAATGGTGTTTTCTGGAATAAACTTGACCTTGAATTTGAAAAAAAACAACAACAAACAAACAAACAAACAAACAAACAAACAAACAAACAAACAAACAAACCCCCCCCAAAAAACAACAACAACAAAACTTAACTCTACCCTGAAACCGGCTTGCCCTTAGAGGGTTTGACTTGACATTTAAAATAACGGCTTTAGATGAGACAATCGTAGAAACTTTTCAAGCTGCATAGAAACGGAAAAAAAAGGGCCGGCGGCCATTTTGCTTACACCCCGCGCCCCCCGTCCCCCTTCCCCCACCCCCTTTCTCCGGTGATACCGTCGGCTAGCGATCAAAGCCAAACAGGTGGAGCATTGCTTGTTTTTATGTTGCCAGCACTTTCGTTCATGCTTTGACCTTTGTTGTTTTGCGGAGGGATTCAGTGCTTGTAGTATGTCTCGTAATGGGTGGTGCGCTTGGCAGAATTCCTCTCTTTTGTCTGCGTGTGTGTGTGCGATTTGGACGGCAGATTTCATCTGACGGGGGGAAGTGCAGTAACTGAGGAAGGTGAGAGAGAGAGAGAGAGAGAGAGAGAGAGAGAGAGAGAGAGAGAGAGAGCGAGTGCTGAATGTTGGAATTTTCTTCAAAATGTCACATAATTTGTGGCATTTTCTCGACAGCAGTGATCACAAATATTTTTTTCTTCTAAATGCGGCATGATCGTTTGTGGTGTGTTATCAAAACAACAACAACAACAACAACATCATCATGATGCCATGTCACACGTGGCATTTTATCATCATCATCATCATCATCATCATCATCATCATCATCATCATCATCATCAACAACAACAACAACAACAACAACAACAACAACAACAACAACTGCTGTGTGATATGTTCTTCAAAATGACACACAACAACTACTACTGTACGAAATTTTCGTCAAAATGCCATGTCATATGTGGCGTTTTCTCCATCATCATCATCATCATCATCATCAACAACAACAACAACAACAACAACACACTTCCAAATTTCGTCTTGTTTTTTGCGAAACTTCTTAATTTTTTTTGTCGGCTTCTGCGCCAGCTGACCCGAGTGTCGGCTTTATGAACTTAATTGAGCATGGCTTCTCATAAAAGCTGGCACTAATTCTTTGCTGCATGTGAAGCGTCAGTGTGTTCGTTTTTTGTTTTTTTTTTTAAAGGATTTTATGTCAAGTTGACCTACAGCTCTATGCACCCTGGGACCTAGCAGAGCACTCTAAGTGACAAAAGTGAAAGTCAAGGCCATAACTGACTGATGCGCACTACGATATCTCCGCCCATCTGTCAGGGCTTTCCCTCTACTCGGCGAAATCTCGAAAAAAGTAGTGAGATTTAGTAGGATTTTGTAGGAGGACTTCGCTGAGCAGCGTAACCCATTTACATGTAAATTAGGCTCACACGGCAGAGGCCGCGAGCTGCTAACGCGCTGCGATTAGCTAATGGTACCCGTAACGTGTCTAATTTACATGCAAGTGGGTTACGCTGCTCAGCGAAGTTCTCCGTACGAAGTCCTACTAAGTCTCACTAGTGTGTTTGAGCAGGATTCGGAGCTACCATGAGACAAGGTTCAAAGTCTGAATACGTACGACAGACAGGCATGCATTAGCGTGTGGAAAACGTATGAACGCAGTAGAGCTTCTGAAACCATTGCGGTGGCTCTGTGGTTGGCGCGAAAATTTTTTTTGAAAATAAATGCATTTTTACATTCCGAAACTTAAATAACTGGTCTGTGATTGTAATGTGTTCTTGTCCAGTGTGTGAGAGAATGCGTGTGATTCACGTGAGCGTGCGTATTGGGTTGGGCTCAAGGCGCTATAAACCCATTCAAGAAGTTGGATAAAGCGTCCACACAATACACAATTATTATTATTATTATTGTAAACCGCCCATAACTCTGCCCTAGTGAGCCGGGGTGGCCGAATGGTAGAGCGTTGGACTTCTGATGCTCGGGTCGTGAGTTCGAATCCCGGCTGGGGCCAAATATTTGTGCTGGCTTTTTCATCGTTGCCCCGTCTTTGATATCACCCGTATGTGGTGGAAAAGGACGTTAAACCCCCCAAACACCCACCCATCCACCCTGCCCTAGTGACCCGTTCATCATGTGGGTGTCAAAACGCTATGGCGGCGACAGCTAGTGCCCTACTAATGTGTGGCCGTCTGGCCATTTAGATCTAGACGGCTTGATCGCTGCCCATATTGTCCGCGACATCAAACGGACGGTTAAGTCGCTTGTGTCCCGTGGTCGCTGGTGCGAGATGGCTGATAGAGATACATGTATAAGCTTGGGTGTCGAGTCAGTATTATATGACCTTTCTGTCTCATAGCCGCGACCAGGTTAAAGGAGCATGGCCCTTGTGTGTTTTGCCGAAACGCGGAAAGGTGTGATCAAACTACTCAGTGTAAATCCTCTCTTGTGTACTGGGCATTGTAATGGTCTCTGGAAGGGATGGGTTTGTTTCAGGAAGGGGTGGGTTTTCTTTCTGAAACGACAAGGCAAACGCTGTTAGGTGTTTCAATTTACAATTTATTCTTAGCTCGTAATGAGGGAATAACTAATACACAATATCAGTAACATTTTGGGGAATGGAGGGGGGGGGGGGGATATTGAAGGTACTTGCTCACTAAAGTTTTGTGAACGTTGTATGCGCCTTAATGACATGTTGTCTTTTGTAGTCGGTTTATTTTTTTTTCAAATTAAACTTACTCGGTATCTCGGCCAGGGTAACCTTGGCTTTTTACAGCCTGCGGCTGAATGGTTATGATCTGACACCGCCCTCTCACCCCCTCCCGCCTTACAACATCTCCTTTCACCCACATTCCCTGCCTTGTTGTGTTACAGAGGGAACAGTCACATGTAGGGAGTTTGGGGGAGAAGTCGGGGCGTATGCCGCGTATCACAGGGGTAAGAGAGTGAGCGGTGTCCGTCATAAGTTGACAGCTGACATGATGGACACTTTCTCGTGTTTTTACCGTGGAGTGCGATCAGACCTGATCGGTAAAGGGTGGTGTTGCCGAAATTCAGGTAAATTTCTGATTTTCTCTCTTGGTTAGTAGCATGGCAACAGTCTTTCTTTTCAGTTTACTTACGTTTGTTTTCATTTTTTAAACTGCTTACGGCTGTTGCGTACAAATAATGAGTAGCAGCATGAGAAGTATACGTAGGGTCGGTATCTGAAACAGGTTAATTCCATCTTTGCTAAGCCAGCTTACGGCTGTTGCGTACAAATAATGAGTAGCAGCATGAGAAGTATACGTAGGGTCGGTATCTGAAACAGGTTAATTCCATCTTTGCTAAGCCAGCTTACGGCTGTTGCCTACAAATAATGAGTAGCAGCATGAGAAGTATACGTAGGGTCGGTATCTGAAACAGGTTAATTCCATCTTTGCTAAGCCAGCTTACGGCTGTTGCGTACAAATAATGAGTAGCAGCATGAGAAGTATACGTAGGGTCGGTATCTGAAACAGGTTAATTCCATCTTTGCTAAGCCAGCTTACGGCTGTTGCCTACAAATAATGAGTAGCAGCATGAGAAGTATACGTAGGGTCGGTATCTGAAACAGGTTAATTCCA
>JACVVK020000125.1:157500-182500 GCA_018292915.2 Batillaria attramentaria | reverse complement strand
ACATACGGGCCCTGAGCACTTTTTAGTAGTGTCTGACATCCTACGCTCACCCAAAGGACTGGGTCAAATTGGTCGTCCTAGTCAGGTGGCCGGCTTAGACAGGGTGCAGAAGCCAAGGTAGAAAATCTGTGTAACCGGTGAATGAATCTTTCTGTCTTCGAACTTTGAACCGCCGTTCTGTGGTTCGTTTTTTTTTTCCCCCACGATTTTCCGGGGAGCCCAAAACCCACCCATCCTCCCTCACGATTTTCCTTTCTCAAGAATGTCACCAAGCTCTTTCCTGTCCTTTATTTCGACACTGTTTGTAATACTACTACTGCTACTACTACTTCTAATAATAACTGAGTAGGCGTTTTATCCAGTTTCTTGAATTGGCTCCAAGCGCCGCGAGCTGAACCCAACACGCATGCTCACGTGAATCACACGCATTCTCTCACACACTGGACATAAACACATTACAATGACGTGGCGCGAAGGGTCAGCTCAGCTATTTAAGTTTCGGAATTTAGAATTGCATTTTTATTTTCATATTTTGTGGGCTGAACATTTCCAAAGCAGAGGGGGAGGAAGCCGGAGTCAGTACCCGCAAAGAACCCTCGACGATCGGCGCGAATGAACGGTGCCACGTACGAGAAGGAAAAAATCCTTGCTCAAAATGGGACTCGAACTTGACCTCTCACACTGGTGGTCAATTATCCACTCGACCACCGACCGCCCCTCAGTGTTGTTTGGCCGTTCGCGCACGTACAACACGGTCTTCTCTGATTTGTTTTCAACGCGACCTGCTTCTTGTGAAAGCTGTATGGTGGGTGACTTGTGGAGGAATGGGGAGGACACAACAAAGGCAAAGTGTTGGACGCCCGGCAGGTAGTTTGTGCTAATCCTTTACAGGGAAGCTGGCTAGCCACAAAGCGAGGGGATGGAGAGGACTGTGACACTTCGCCCTTGTTATTTCACATGGAATTTACCACTGGGATGTGATGAGAAGTGTGGTTAGTTCCAAATGGACCTTTGGTGCTGCTGCTGTTTTTTTTTTTTTTTTTTTTAAAGATAATTATTATGGAGTTTACCGCTCGAATGTTATTAGGAGTGCTTGTGTCCGAATGATCCTTTTGGTCTGCTGGGTAGAGTGTGTGCATGTTTTCGAATTGCGTTACAACCTCTCAGATGCGTTTGGAAGTTGTTTTTTTCCCGAATGATCCGTTGCTGTTGCTGGTGCTCTCTCTCTCTCTCTCTCTGTCTCTCTCTGTCTCTCTCACTCAGTGTGTGTGTGTGTGTGTGTGTGTGTGTGTGTGTGTGTGTGTGTGTTTCCTGGTGGCACATGTAGTTCATCACTGTGCCTCTGCTAGCGGGCAAATTTGTTTCGACAAAGGGTTAGTCTGGGAATCGGTGCAGAATCTTGACTGAAGCGCCTCAGTCGTTTTTAAAAACACATAGGGGGATGGGGGTGGTTGCGGGGTGGGGTGGGGGTGGGCGTGTACGTGTGTATGTGTGTGTGGGGGGGGGGAGGGGGGGGGGGGTAGAGCGGTGGGCGTGTACGTGTGTATGTGTGTGTGTGTGTGTGTGTGGGGGGGGGGGGTGTAGAGCGGTGGGGGAGGGGGAGTCGGGGGGGGGGGGGGCTCTTCTTGGCGACCGTCCTAAGAAAAATGTCACATTTACTCGTTGTTTCAATTCTCAGATTTTGTTCAAAACTATTTGCGAGAGTCATCAATGCAGAACCGCTATCTTTTTAAAAGCATCAGACAGTCGAGCCTCCAACAATCTGACACACAATCTAACACAGATACTGACGGTCAGTTTCACCCGAGGTACGACTCGATGTGCAGGACAAGCTCTGTGTAGTAATGTAGCATCTTTATCGTGCTCATCACACGACCGATATAATATTATATATGTAGGTCCTAGCTGTGCTCCCAGTCCTAGCTGTTTGCTTGCGTGTCCGTATGACCCTGTGGTCATGTCAAGTCACAATCCCCCGGCATTCCTGATGGAGAATGAAGATACGGTCGGTGGTCTAGTGGTTAAGAGACTTGTCACCAATGCGAGAGGTCACGGGTTCGAGCCCCACTCGGGGCAAAGAATTTTTCCTTCTCGTATGTGGCACCGTTCATTCGGGCCGATCGTCGGGGGTTCTCTCCGGGTACTCCGGCTTCCTCCCCCTCTGCTTTGGAAATGTTCAGCCCACCAAGTTTGAAAAATAAATGCATGTCTAAATTCCGAAATTTCAATAGCTGAGCTGACCCTTCGCACCACGTGATTGTAATACGTTTATGTCCTGTGTGTGAGAGAATGCGTGTGATTCACGTGAGCGTGCGTGTTGGGTTTAGCTCGCGGGGCTTTGAGCCAAATATTTGGGATAAAGCGCCTATATTAATGCGATTATTATTATTATTATTATTACATCTGCGCTGGTCGTTTCGGTTGATGAGGGCAAAGCCTCAGTGTGATTTCAGTCAGTGGACCAAGATCATGGTGAGCGAAGGGGTGGGGAACGTAGTTGTGTGTGTGTGTGTATGTGTGTGCGCGTGCGTGCGCGTGCGTTTCACAATTGCTGTGGTCTTTTATTGTTCTCTCTGGCATTATCTTCACGCCATTTTATTTTTATTTTATTTTATCTTGTAGCACGGTAAAGGGCGTGGCTCTACGCCGAGGTGACATGTTCTTGAGAACGACTCTAGGGACGTCAGTTTGTGCGTACGCAGAAACGACACGGGACGCCGCGTTTTGCGTGTGCAGAAATGGAAGTTGGTTGTTTTGCCCGTTTTTCTGATCCTCAGAAGTGAAGTGAAATCTGTAACTGAGGTTTGAGTCGAATGTATTGCTTAGACTGAAAAAAAAAAATCCTCTAAGTAGTCCATGGTAGAGGAGCTGGATTACCACACCCCTTACGCCTCCATGTCTTTATCTGATCATCTTCATTGACTTATGGACGTGGCAGTTACTGTGGCGCTAGAATACAAATTGTGTGTGTGTGTGTGTGTGTGTGTGTGTGTGTGTGTGTGTGTGTGTGTGTGTGTGTGTGGGGGGGGGGGGGGGTCAAATTTGATGTTTGTTTGAAGTACCCTGTATTGCGAAGTGTACTAGTTTGTAGTGATTTTGTTCTCACGAAAAAGCGTGGTTTTCGTGATTTTTTTGTATTTGGTAGGGCAAGGTGCATGCCAGGGATTGGCAAGAGGAGGCAAGCTGCCAATGAAACTCACTGGGACTTTTCTTGCGCACAAGAGAGGCAAAGTTGACCTGAGTGGATTTGGGTGAAGTAGGTTTCTGACCCACCACATTTTAGGCACACCACGCCCCGCTCCAAGAGAAGGAAAAGGAAACTCTAAACACAGCAAAGAAAACGTGCAGGATTTTTGTCCCCCTGCCGCTCGAGACAGGAGCCTTTGTAACCCATACAAACAGCTACACTCAGTTCAGCTGGAAACATCCATGTTCAGTAGATTCCACGTAATTAGCTCGTGTGATTCGGCACAGCTGCGTGAGTGTATTCCAGGAGTTTAGAAACGGAAGGAATGTAAAGATTCTGACAGAACTCTGCATTATCGGCGACGCGCGGTACTTTGAGCCTTGCCTGCAAGTTGCGTAAACACGCTAACACTAAATCTGCACAGGCGGCATTAGGAGAGGTGGGGAGTGGGCTGGGGTAGGGGGAGGGGGTCGGGATGGGGGTCGGGGTGGAGGTCGAGCGAGCATGCCGACGCATATTGGACAAGCCGAGTGCACAGCTCATCTCACATCTTATGCTCGATTCACACGACGCGACTGACACAAGATTCGTTGCGTATGATTCCGACAGTCACTATTTGGTGGAGTTTACGATGGAAAGCGGGCTTGTTTCTGATTTATTATTCCTCTTGCTTGTAAACACGACAACACGAATAAACGAAGCGAAACCACGTTGAAATGTTACTTCTCACGTACTAGTGGATAAGGGGTTAAACCTACAACCAACCAACCAACCAACCAACCAGCTAGAAACCAGCGAAGCACACCATTATGTTAGAGAACACGACATTAGGCATGTTTTGTAGGACTTCGTAAGAAGGACTTCGTTGAGCAGCGTAACCCATTTACATGTAAATTAGGCTCCCACGGAGGAGGCCTCCAGCGGCTAACGCGCTGCGATTAGCTATTGGTACGCCTAACGCTGCCGAAGTCGTCCTTGCGAAGTCCTGCTAAACATGCCTATCAGTACACGAGGGTATTTTTAGTGGAGAGTGGAGGTCTGCATCACTCTGGTTTCATTGTTTCTTTGTTTTATTGTTTGTCTTTGCCGTGTTATGTCTGTCGCGTACGAGAGAAGTAAGTATTTTGATCGAACTGAACTGCCAAATAGAATTTTCTTTTTTGCTGTGCGGGAGCCGGGGTGGCCGAATTGTAGAGCGTTGGACTTCCAATGCTCGGGTCGTGAGTTCGAATCCCGGCTGGGGCCAAATATTTGTGCTGGCTTTTTTTTTATCGTTGCCCCGTCTTTGAAATCACCCGTATGTGGTGGAAAAGGACGTTAAACTTCCAAACACCCACCCCACCCCACCCCACATATCCGGCCGCTGAAAGCTATGAATTTTCCCCTAAATTTACCCCCCCCCCCTTTCAATCCGCAGATTATCTTGTCCGTGTACATTAGCACGGGAGGACGATATACCAGAACTACATTTCATCTGTCAACAGAGAAAGGGACCCATTTGTGAAAATGATCAAAATTAGCGTGAAGTACCAACAATCCTCATGCTGACCAACCATTGTTTACACTGATCCCTCCTGCTGGGCACAACCTTGGTCTCATTGCTTTATCGAAAGAAGATCAGGTAAGGCGATACCCTGTGTCTTATGGCAGGAAACCAGTCCAGTAAATTCTCCCTCCCACCCCCCCCCCCCGTCCCCTCTTTGTCGACTGTAGCATGCTCTTACTTTTACTTATCTCGTTCAGCGTCCTTTTCTCTCGAGTCTCCGTCCGAGTGGAAACCGACGCGATGGCGCGTGCTGATCACAGAAGCGTGGCCGGGGACGAATCGTTTGAACCGTGACTACCGTAAGATCAAGCGTACCATGAGTGGAATGGCGCCAGCACTTACGTGGTCAGTCGCCCAGACTCCATCTGATTTAAGTTTTTTTCCCCCTCGTACTAGGAGATGGCGTGCAAACACAGCGCAATTCTTTGTGAATTTGCTTCTTTTGCTCTGCGGTTAAAGTGATCACTTTCCCTTCTTCTTACTTTCCCTTCTTCTCACTTTCCCTTCTTCTCACTTTCCCTTCTTCTTACTCTCCCTCCTCCCCTCTCCCTCCCTCTCCTGTGTTTTCAATGTTATTATTATGCTGTATGCTGTTACAGTATTCGCCGTACTACCTTGTGAATGTCCACAGGCGGAGGCTATAAAATTATACAGGCTTCTGGCCTTTTGCCACCGCTTGAATACTTCTGTTTTGTGTAAACTGGCCAGCGGAATAAAACCATGTTTAAATCAAAGTGATTACGGCGGTACTGGCTCGTCAGGTCAAGAGAATTTTTAGTTTGTGCTACGAATCTGTAACGGAACAAAACAGAAATCAAGTTTGCGTGACAAACACTCAGAGACACTGAAAACAACAACAACAACAACAACAACAACAACAACAACAACAACAACAACACAACAACAACAAACAAACATGAATATACTGAGCACAAAATTATAAATTTAGACATTCATCAGTCCCTCGTGTACTAAGCTAAAGTAGCTGGCATTTTTTTGTGTTGATAATAGGTCTTTAAATGTGTGTGTGTGTGTGTGTGTGTGTGTGTGTGTGTGTGTGTGTGTGTGTGTGTGTGTGTGTGTTTTAAACAGTAGCTGGCTTGAAAATAAGAAAGCAAACTTCGATCCGATTTTATGAAGACTTATCCAATTAGCAGTTCACTCAGTTTATGTCTCCTCGTCTTTGGTGTCAACCACGCGGCCGGACAGAATACGTACCAGACTTCAGAACACCCATTCATCAACTCACCCACCATCCCAACACGAACAGTATCACTCTTTCGCTTATTCAGTCGCAAAACACACCTATAATTTTAGAATCTCACAGTACGGAGAATGGTCCTCAGAGGCTGTGTATAGGAAGAACACAAACTTTGCATCTTGGGAGAATGCGAGACAAAAAAAAAGAAAAAAAAAAGAAAAAAAAAAGAAAAAAAAAAGGCACCTACGGTGTTCGCGGGTGGCTGGTCACACAGGTCAATGGATGATGACTTCTAGGTCAACACTCTCCTTTGTCAGTATTGTTTTTGTGTCCTGCTCACAGCTGCAGTGTATTTTCTTTCTCATCACTAGATTTCATGCTGGCTTGGGTTTGTTTTACGGCGGGCCCTTCTAGTGCCATTCGGCAACGCATGAAGTTGGCACACGCAAATATACGTCATTTGTGACGCTACGCCACGAAATGAGTCGGAAGTTACATGCAGCTGAATAGTGCAAAACCCGATTTTCCGACCGAGGTGGCCATTTTGTTTCATGGGGTACGTCATTTCAACAGATCATAACTTCAAAAATAATTATCCGATTTTAATCTGGTTTTCACCATTGGATTCAGCATTAAAAAACCTGTAAGATCATATCAAAACCTCAAAAACTTCAAAAAGTGACTTCAGACTCAAATCGTGGGGGGAGGGGGGGGCGGGGGGCGTCACATTTGTCAGGCATACAGCAACGCTGCGGAAAACTTGTCATCGAATGCGTGTAATCTGTGCATCAGAATCAGTCACTCGGGACACAATACAGCATCTGTAAACCATTGTGGTGGGTGGGGTGGGTGTTTGGGAGTTTAACGTCCTTTTCCACCACATAAGGGTGATATCAAAGACGGGGCAACGAGAAAAAAGGCCAGCACAAATATTTGGCCCCAGCCGGCGGGATTCGAACTCACGACCCGAGCATTGAGAGTCCAACGCTCTACCATTCGGCCACCCCGGCTCCCCAAACCATTGTGGTGACTCGGATTGGCGTATATTCTACGTACGTAGACTGAAGCGTAACGAGTACTGAGCAGACGGCGTTATTTGGTTGGTTGGTTGGAGAAAACCAACTAGACACTTGCAGCGCTGATTTGTGGCTATTTTTGGCGACATTGTCGATCGGCATGTAGTACAGGTATGGAAGCGTAAGGCCAAACAAAGTCACATTTCTCTCCTAGACTGAGGAAACCGCATTGTCACGAAAATGGCCGCAGTGGCCAAAAGGAACATCTATTCATTTGGCAAACAGCCTTTGTAAGCGGCTTTTTTAAGTTGTTTCTCTATAGAGAAACAACTTTATGAGACTGGGCAGATTTTGCTACGCGCAGCAGCAAGTTTCAGTGATACAAAACAAGACTGTGACGTTTCTCCAAACAATACTTACTTTCACGCACACAGTGACGTAACGAAATCTGCGTCATAGACACCTTACGTGCACACTTTGCTGCTGCGTTCTTTTTGGCGGGAATGACGTGTGTGTGTGTGTGTGTGTGTGTGTGTGTGTGTGTGTGTGTGTGTGTGTGTGTGTGTGTGGACGGATGTAATGATGGCTATCTCCTAAACCACCTCGATGGAGGCCTTTTTACTTTGAGATAAAATGGGAAATCACCTTCTCCAGAGCTACCTTTCACGATTTTTAGCCTGCCGCATTTTCAGAAGAGTTATCGCCAATTTTAAAAAATCGGTCATGTTACGAATTTTTTCGAAAAAGTTGTTCAAATTCCTTCATTTTCTAGACTTTGGAAGTTCACCCAATCACACTGCCTTGATTCGTGCTACAGCTCTGTAGCTCTGACTGGTTTTGTGTAAAAAAAATATTTCCGAGGTAGGGGTGGTTTGCACATAAGATCAAATATCTATGAAAAGACTACTGCAAATTACTTATCATCCCGGCGTTTTTGTCTAGTGTGACAACTGCACATATGACAGGAACTACTGCACTATTATATCTTTAGCATTTAGAATAACTGAACTTTTAGATAAACATAACTTTTTCAAGTTTCTGCGAGAAGCACCGGTCAAAAGAGTTCCAAATTTTCGATTTCATAAGTACAATCCAAGGTATTCTAGTCCATGTTTCACCAGCCCTCTAGATCTTCCAGATTTTATGTAAAAATTAGTTCAGCCAGGGAAGTCACAAAAGCAACAGGGAAATCACAAGACATGCACAAGCATCATCTGTCATACCACCAGTGTGAAGCTGACGTCAAACGCTTAGTTCACAGACAAAATAAGCAAGTATCGTCACTGCCTCCGACATTTCACCAGCCCTCTAGATCTTCCAGATTTCATGTGAAAAATAAATCAATCGGGGAAGCCACAAAGCCAACAGGGAAATCACAAGACATAAACAAGCTTCCTCAGACGATGGCAGTGCTAGAGGCTGACGTGAAAATGTTTAGTTCGCGGAATTGACGTCATCTCTCTGTCTGTGTATGACGACCTGCCTGAGGCTGACGTCAAATGTTTAGTTCACGGAACTGACCTCTCTCTCTCTCTCTCTCTCTGGGGAGCCAGGGTGGCCGAATGGTAGAGCGTTGGACTTTCAATGCTCGGGTCGAGAGTTCGAATCCCGGCTGGGGCCAAATGTTTGTGCTGGCCTTTCTCTCGTTGCCCCGTCTTAGAAAGCACCCTTACGTGGTGGAAAAGGACGTTAAACTCCTAAACACCCACCCACCCACTCTCTCTCTCTCTCTGTCTGTCTGTCTCTCTCTCTCCCCACCCGGCCCCACCCCCAGTCACGTGACTAATCGGTCGAGGTCGTAGAGGATCTAGTGTCATTGGTAGAACTTGGAGAGGGGAGAACCGGCAACAATAACAACAAAACAGACAAAATAAAATGAAATTTGGAGAAACAACTTTGTAGGACGGGGCCGTTCCTCCTTGTTTCCCCGTCGTCAGAACTCGTTACGAACATAGAGACGACCCATCTTCCGAAATATCGCGGCTTGCAGTGGCACTGATTCAAACAGCACAGTAGAGGGACTACCCACGGCTACGGGCCTAACCCAGACTAGGACAAAAGAAACCCCAAAACAGTACGGCTGGCTGGAACAAAACAAATTTTAAAAAAAGGAAGAGAGGAAAGAAAGACAAAAATCCCTCTATAACGGCTTAGGCACCATGGTGGAATGGACCCGCCTCTTGATTTAAAACAAAAATCAACAACAGCAACAACAACAAAACAAAAAACACCAGAAAATTTAACCCTAGAGCTAGTTTAGTTCGAGGCTAGACTCTAACCCGGGGCTAAACTCCCTAACCCTGACTTTTACATGCGGGCCCTGGTGCTTGTACTTTTAGTCAAACGAACCAAGGGCCATCTGTGTCGCTTCGAGTTAAACCAGTAGACAAACCTCACTGGTATTTCAGTGTTTCAAGTGCAGCCTGCGGTGATGTCTGATATTGCGCAGATGATAAACTGGTTTGTATTAACGTGACTGCGACAACTGCTTGTTTACAAAATCTGTTCTCTAATTATTCCAAAGTTGAATATTCATTCATATTCACGTCGTATACGTTAGTACATAATGATAGTCGTGTTTTTACCACGATGTTTTCCGTTATGAGATCAATGCAAACTGCATTCAATTTTGGACAGGTATACTTGCTGGTGTTTTCCTTATCGAATTTCAATGCTGGTGCATACAATTTGACGAGATGAATAGACAGAACACGAATCACACCGCCTTCAAAGTTAATGGGCCACATCCTGGTAATGTATACTCGTTGACTTCAGGCTGTTTTTCAGCCAATAGGCGCCTAATGATTACCAGGGTTGGGTGCGCAGCTAAACGACCTGCTTGCGTCACGGTCGGTTGAACCAGGAAACCTGGCAAGGCAGGCGACAAGCACTGAGGGGTGGTTGGGGGGGGGGGGAGAGAATAGAACCGCGGAGTGTACATGTACTAGGACTGTACACATAGATATGTATGACAGTGACACAGTGACGTAATCAGTTGAAGCGGAGGTAGAATGTGTTTTGAGTCAATTGTGTGTGTGTGTGTGTGTGTGTGTGTGTGTGTGTGTGTGTGTGTGTGTGTGTGTGTGTTGGCGGGGGGGAGGGGGGGGGTAAAGGAGTCCTCTGAACTTTAGGAGAATCCTAAATTTTATAAAATTTTAAATTGTAATATTTTGGAGTGAATAATTTCGTCGTAAAAAAGAGTACCCGGTACATGTGGTTTGGGTACTATATTATGGTGACCTCGCTATGCCATTTTTCCTACAGAGAATTTCAAAAATGCAAAGTTTTACGTGATATATAGCGGCGGTATGGGCCTCGGACTACAGTGCAGCAGACGTGGGATACAAAAAGCCGAAAGCCGAGGATAGCGGGATTTTTTTTAAGCACTGTAAAAGAAGTCTTTAGATTTTTTTTTAAAAGAATTTTTCTCACTGTCTACGTTGATGCACACAACCTCCTCCGACCTCCAACACTCGGCTATACAGTAAATGAACTACCGCTGTGGATCATTCTCCATCACCAAGAAAAGCGTTGCTGATTTCACACCTAAGTCAGTAGTCCATAACCACACTCTTCCTCTGCCACTAGAGAATGGGGGCTATTCGTCAAAAGACAAAGACAAAAGCGACAGTGATTGACAGACTGGCGGACGCGCGCTCTCCACTACCCGCTGACGACCTGACAGAAAGGAGAGGTTATGTCAGAGAGACTAGACAGTGCTATCGAGGAACCATTGTTAGTAGAGTTACGCGGACACAGCCTGGATCACACAGGCCGAGGCGAGAAACTGTTGAAGTAACGCTTACTTAAAGATCTAAGCTCCCCAAAAAAGCTTTCCGAAGTGTGAAAAAAAAAAATGTACAGAGTCGACCGTGCAAGCACAGTCAACTCTGTCACAGTTGCAGAGTTTTCAGCGCTTCGGGGACCCTAATAAACCAGGGCACGAGTTTGCCTTTTATTTGGGTTTTGGTCAGTGAGCGAGACACATCGCTACAGTGTCTAGCGGATGTTGAGTCAGTGCTGCACAATCTTCCTCGCTCAGTGTCAAAACGCAAACTGAGCTGTGAAATCAGGCTGCCCTTGGCTTTTATTGGTGTTTCAGGGGCGCTGAAAACTCTGCAACTGTGACAGAGTTGACTGTGCTTTTTTCACACTTCGGAAAGCTTTTTGTTGGGAGCTTAGATCTTTAAACCCGCTTATTCCATCCTTGCTAAGCCAGCTTATGGTTTGACACAGTTTCGCTCGGGAGTGTGTCTGTACGCTCGAAATACTCTTGTCTTGGTGATGAATACAGCTCTTAATGCGATATAATGTTTACACTTCGCGCGAGCGGTCGAACATTCAGATTGTACGACTGTTGTTACATAGAGCTTACATGATTAGTTGGCTTACACGATTAGTATCTGGCTCATTCCAGTCTGTCCTTTTGTTTTGGGTTTTATCACTGGTACTTGTTCTTGTTTTTTAATTGTCTCTGTCTATCCTTTATCATTTCTACCCAGTCGTGTTGTGTGTGTGTGTGTGTGTGTGTGTGTGTGTGTGTGTGTGTGTGTGTGTGTGTGTGTGTGTGTGTGTGTGTGTGTGTGTGTGCGCGCGCGCGCGCGCGCGCGCGTGCTCTTTTACTTTTTTAAAGTTGTTTTTACGTCGTGTACGCAAGAGATTTTTTTTTTTTTTTTTTTAGAATGTAAGGCGCCTAGAGCTCGTTCCCCGGGGATAGGCGCCCTATGAATATTATTAGTTCGAGTGGTTTACGGCGAAAGGCTCGACCATCGAGGGGTTAGTTATTCGCCGTAAACCACGAGAACTAATCATGTAAGCTGCTTATACCACGACTGCTTATATCAGACTCCTACCTCAGCTGCTCTAGTCGCATATATTTTCTGCGACATTCTATTTTCTGGTAGGGTGATTAGTGACTTTTGCCGGTACCCCTTCAAAATTCTGGGCACTGACTTGTGAGGAAATGATGCGTAGGGCAATTGAAAGTGCTTGATGTAAAGAAGAATATCATTTAAAGCATGTGCTCATGTACTGACATTCAAAAATGCACTCGCAAAATACTTCGTAGAGAATATTCTGTGCGATCATTTTTTTACGTGATCCAAGGAAAATAAAATTTCAACCCCCAAAAGTGAGCAAAATAACTGTGCACCGGCCGTGACGTACAAATGTTTGAAATGACGCACTTTCTGATTGTTGGCGTAACTGGGGTGTGTTTTTGTGAACTCGTAAACCACTGAGTGGGTTATGGAAAGCCATAACTGACACTCTGGATGTCTGTTTCATTACTATTTTCGGACGTAAAGCACTCATAGTTAACTCACTGTAGCGCTCAGTGTGGTCGCCGCGCCATCGAGTACGCTTCTGCTGTCCATGTGTCTAAATGGTGTGATACCACGAAAACAGAACAATGATCTGTGAGCATACAAATGGTACATGTAGCATAAGGCCCTTTGGTTTAAACGGATTTATTTTGTTGCACTGAAGAAAGTACATAAAAAACAGTTTGAGCATTAACAAGACGTATAAAAATTCAACTAAAGCAACCTTTGCAACGGTGGTTCACGAATTATGTGTGTGTGTGTGTGTGTGTGTGTGTGTGTGTGTGTGTGTGTGTGTGTGTGTGTGTGTGTGTGTGTGTGTGTGTGAGAGAGAGAGAGAGGGGGGGGGAGAGGGGTGTAGGTCTCAGTTTGTCAGTGTTCATTTTGTTCAGTGTATTAATGTATTTATTTATGTGGCTATTAGCCCCTTTAACGGCGTCTCCTAACACACACACACACACACACACACACACACACACACACACACACACACACACACACACACACACACACACACACACACACACACACACACACACGCACGCACGCACACACTGCGACGCGCGCGCGCACTCATACAGTCTACGATCAAAGACTGCCTGCGATAAAACCAACCGAGACATACATAGACCCCCGTGTGTGATTTAATCCAATCTTATTACTCTGCCGGTATTTGTTATTTTTGTAAATAAAACTCATAATCTCGCCATGACACTTTGCGAGACTGATTTTTCCAACATCAATCAGTAACAATAATAATACGACTTCATATAAGATTTTTATAAAAACTGTTGAAACGGCATATTAATCTTTCTGTGTTGGGCATTAAAAAAAATCAATTACATATCCTTTCATGTCAGGTATTAAAGAAACAGTGGATGTTTTATGTGCAGTAATTATACATGACTATTTGTTAGAGCCTGCAGGCAGAGTTTTCGTTATCACAAAAATGCATCTGCCACACTATAGCACACGGAATGGCAAAGACGCGGTTTTAAATACTGTTGACATACATACAGTCAGATGTAGTTTATTAACTTTAAATTACCGAGCTTCACGTGCAGTGCCAGACGGACGTCCAACTCCGCATCAGGGGATCCCAGTACAACTGACTCGGTAATGGGTATCCACACACCCTAGGGTGCAGACAGACCACGCCCACATTATCGTCCGCATGATACTGATCACAGATCCTCGCTGATGATTCCTCCAGTCTCGCTGGATCATGCTGTGCCCCCCCTCCCTCTTCCCCCCCCCCCCCGTCTCTCTGCGAGTCTCTAGGCTCTTTCTCTCTCTCGCCCGATAGTTATCAGAGAGAGAGAAGACTACAGAATGATGGGATATACACCGAACTCAGTCACAGAGTGATAGGGAACAATCGTGAATTTACAGACGGCGACTGAGACTGAGAGGAAGTCGTTGACTGCAGAAGGACTGGAGCCAGTGGAGGTTCGAAACGCATTGTGTCTACTGATTACGATCGAATGATAGGATATACACCGTACTCAGTCACAGCGTGATAGAGGGAACAATAGTGAAGTTACAGACGGCGACTGAGACTGAGAGGAAGTCGTTGACTGCAGAAGGACTGGAGCCAGTGGAGGTTCGAAACGTATTGTGTCTACTGATTACGATCGAATGATAGGATATACACCGTACTCAGTCACAGCGTGATAGAGGGAACAATAGTGAAGTTACAGACGGCGACTGAGACTGAGAGGAAGTCATTGACTGCAGAAGGACTGGAGTCCGTGGAGGTTCGAAACGTATTGTGTCTACTGATTACGATCGAATGATAGGATATACACCGAACTCGGTCACAGAGTGATAGAGCGAACAATAGTGAATTTACAGACGGCGACTGAGACTGAGATGAAGTCATTGACTGCAGAAGGACTGGAGCCAGTGGAGGTTCGAAACGTATTGTCTATTACGATCGATCGAGTGCATGCAGGAAAAAATAATATTTGGGGGTGGAGATGGGGGTGAGTGGTTGGGGGCGGAGGGGGCGGAGCTGGGGGTGGGGGTGGAAGTGAGTGGCAGTGTGTGTGTGTGTGTGTGTGTGTGTGTGTGTGTGTGTGTGTGTGTGTGTGTGTGTGTGTGTGTGCGGGGGCCCGGTTCAGTCTTCCCCTCTTTCTAGAAACCTAAACCATTATGTTATTAGTCACATCCTTTTTTTTTTGGGACAACGCATCGACTGTTTTCGATGCTTCCCCCACCCCCCTCCCGAAAAAGTCCGACGAAAACAACAAACGCCGAAACTGTAGGAACATAGCAACGGAAGCGTGATACGGACACATCAGAACTTTCTATCAGTTTTTTCCCCCCCCCCCCCCCCCCCCCACCCGCTTCCCTCCAAGCCCCCTTCCCCCTCGCTCCACCCCAAGGTGCTACAGTTACAAACGGTCCGCGCTATATCCAGGGGCATTCAGGCCCCCTCACAAACCAATGACGTCAAACGCGTCATGGGTTTGTGCGTCCCCCCTCGCGCTGCCGCCTCGCCACGCGGCGGTTGGCTCGGTGAAACCGAACGTTATTATACGCATCCCTGTAATTTAGCCTCATCCTGCTATGTCAGAAAGGTAATTCTTATGTTCCTCCACCGTGCGCGTGGTAGTATATCAATTCAGCAACGCTATTAGGTCTCATAAGACACCGCGACCGTACTGCGAGACGCTCTGTACTAAAAGCTGCCCGGGGCGTCGTTGCTCTCCGGCCCTGCCCGGACCGAAACGAACGCTTCTATGGGCTGGATGAATGAAATGAGTTTGGCGGAACTGAACAACGATTTTTGCTCTGTGTGTGTGTGTGTGTGTGGGGGGGGGGGGGTATGAGTGTGTGTCACTGTCAGTAGTTATCACGTACACACTTTACATTTCTTGCACGTTTTTTTTTTTTTTTTTTTTGATGCGTTAATTTAATTAAACACACACACACACCCGGAGAGAAACACTCGCAAAATTGGCGTTTCACGTGTTTTTCATCACGTATTGGGGAAACGGCAGCGAGACCAGAAAACATTTACATGACAGGTCACATCACGGGCTAGTGCTCCAACTTTTTGATATCGTAATAATATCACGATAACACAACAGGAAATGTGGTTTGCAGGACATATGACGTGCATAAAAACGCAGCATTGTCAGGTACATGAATGCCCCTGCAGGAACACGAGTGCCCCTGTGTGCATATAATGCTATCAAATGGCCCTGTACATGAATGCACATTATTAGTAAACACTATCATGATAATAAGGAGGGGAAAAAAACACCTGAAGACAAAATGCAGTGTGGTTGGTGAGACAAAATTTAATGGCATGCCCAAAACACACCATGTGTGAGGTACATGAATGCCCCTGCAGGAACATGAGTGCCCCTAGATAGGCTAAGTTAGTGCTTCTGCATGCATATAATGCTAACAAGGGCCCCGCAATGTACATGAATGCATCGCTGATGAATTGAACAACATTGCAGAGAATGCATTATGAGAGATCACGACAGTATTAAGAGGCATTAGGCTCGGAGCAGCTGTGCAACGTGCGCGAATTTTACAGACACCTCATAGCTGCTATGCTGATGACTGTGATCTGCTTTGTAAGTGTTTTTATGTTGTTTCCATAGTAATGGAAACAACATAATAGGACGGGCTAAAATTTCCACGTTCATAGGCAAGCATCTGTGGTACAAACGCACGTCACTGCCGATCTCCCGCAGAGACGATTTTGCAAGTGTAACTCTGACAATGACGTAAGAAAACTTGCGTCATCGATGCTGACGCGTATGGTGTTCCGAACGCACTTCTCCTCCTCAGTGAGTGCCGTCTGTGTGGATGTGTGTGTGTGTGTGTGTGTGTGTGTGTGTGTGTGTGTGTGTGTGTGTGTGTGTGTGTGTGTGTGTGTGTGTGTGTGAATTGTGTCCGGGCCCGTTTCTTCGAAAATACTCAACCGAATGGCTTCAAATTTGGGGTATCCAAATATATCAAAATGTTACATTAGACGATTTAAGCGTGTGATGACTGCTTAAGTGATTTGGGAGTTATCGCCCTTTTGAGACAAGTTGGTTGTCTTTCGTGTACAGGCGTAATATTTATTTAAATCACTCAATTTTTTGGCAGTAGATAGCTTGAATACGGACTCTGAACAGAGTCACTACTAGAAATTGGTCGCTCTTATAGTTTTCATGTAAACCGAGCCTGAGTTGACATTGCATGTGAACCCAGTTCAGATGCCTATTTCTCCGAAAATACTGAACCGATCGATTTCAAATTTGGGGTTTCTAAATGAATTAAGATTGTTGAATAGAAGGCCCGATCCAGGTACGATTGCACACATGATTTGCGAGTTATCTCCCTTTTCAGAAAAAGTGGCTTTCTGGCGTTTAAAGGCGTAATATTTACCTAAACCACTCCATTTTTTGGACATAGATAGCATAAATACGGATTCTCAACTAAGTGAATTTTGGAGGTTGTCGCTTTTATACTTTTGGCGTAAGCCGTACCTGATGAAAGTGCTGGTGAACACACTTTAGATCTCAAAATCGCTGCTACTATACATAGATAATGAGCCTGGGGTGCCATAAAAAATATACAAAAAAAAATTAGAAAAATTCACTGCAGCCGTTATCGTCAGTTGACCCGAAAATTTGTACTCACAGCACATTTCCTCTACAAGCCACACGCCTCACAAACATCGAAGAAGAGACGCACGCGCACTGACGTAAAGTAAGTGCGTCATGTTTGATTGACGTGATGCTGTTTTTTCTTGGGGGTGTCTCGCCACTTTCTTTCCGAATTCCTCTGTTTGGAGACGTGGTGTATTTTACTACTACTATGTCGCCATCTTCGTGCAATCGCAGAGAAGACACGGGATACAACAGAATACAACTCCAATACTTTATGAACAGAATATGCACGGAGAACAAATTCATGAAAGAAGAAGAACCCAGAACGCTGTGCAGGGCTGCTTACGTACTGAACAGGTCAGATCTAGAACATTTCTCAACTTACTGGAAGGTTCGATATCTTTCCAAGGTGACGTAATCTACTGACGTTACTGCGACAGCATGTTCTGGGATGGTCTAGAAATTATTTTGCATCGAAATGCAGTATCTTTTCGCGATCTCTACAACTTGACATGTGGAAAGCGGGAATTTCAGTGGGTTTCGTTTTTGCCACTGACTCACACTCAGAAGCATAATGCAAAGATCTTGGAAACATAAAGATAGTTCACTTACCTCCCTTTGAGGGACAACGCGTAAGAGTTGTCTGCGCGCATTAGCGCGCATCCCGCAGATCTACGCAGTAATGGCAGTATGGCAGAAAGCCAGAAACCACGCGTGCAATGGTGTGCAGCGCCGAATTGCTGTCAGAAGCGAACACCAGGAACGGGAAAACCTTTTTGTAGATTTCCCCCTTGAAAAATAGAGGTAGGTATGCCTACGATATCGAAGTTGGAGCCAAGATCGGTATCGAAGTTGGAGCCAAGATTATGTTTTCTCCCAAACATAACACATAGCATCACACGTGAAAACCAAAATCGCCGCATCCACGACGTGTGACTGGCGTAAATTTAGTATAGAATCCGCATGCTTGTAAAAAGTCTGTTTGTTTGACCCAACCCTACACTAGCCGCCGTAAAACATTTTAACAAAATAAACGGCAAAAACGAAGATGTCAGCGACTGACAGGTGGTCTCCCCCCATATATTTCGCATGTGTTTTAGGCCTATGGAAAACATAAGACAGTACTCTCAAAGTTCCGGAGGACGAACGAAAGATCTAGTTTGGCTTTCACTGCTGTACGTAGGCTACGCAGTGCATTTCGTTCGATGTGTTCAAGTAAAACTAGTACGGAACACAGAAAGATCGAATGTGCGAGAGATCCAAAGATGGACGCATCCGCTGAATACTTCCTGCTAACTCAGCATTAATCATATCTGCGACCGACGATCCAGCAGATTCTATGTTGTGATATGGTTTTACAATGGTTAGAATGAAGTTCAGCCGGATGATTTTGTTCTGTGTGTGTGTGTGTGTGTGTGTGTGTGTGTGTGTGTGTGTGTGTGTGTGAGTGTGTGTTCTGAATTTAGATGCAGGTAGACGCTAGCACAATTTAAGTCACCGTGATTTGTAAAGTTGTCAGGGAAAAAATTACGCTGTATCTGCGTCAGCCGCGTGTGTTTACTGTTAGTTTACACTGCATGCACACGTACCACTTGAGGTCTTTTTTTTTTTTTTTTTTTTTTTTTGACAAGAAAGCGGGAAAAAAATGTTTGTTTTTCAACAGGAATACCAAAAGAAGTATTTCCCCGTTTATATTTGTCTGTTATTTGAACAATTCGGCGCAGAACACAATTGCATGCTTTTGTGATCGCTTTCCACTTTCCGCCATGCTGTCACTATAGGGGCCAGATCTAGGATGCGCGCTAATGCGGGCAGACAACTCTTCGCGTTGTCCCGCTATATGTCTCTCTTACGAGGGCAGGAGTGACGCGTCTTTCTGATTCCAAGGTCTTTGCATAATGTGTGTGTGTGTGTGTGTGTGTGTGTGTGTAGGGGGAGGGGGGGGGGTGCGTGCGTCTAAGGCGAGAGAGAGAGAGAGAGGGTCTCTTCTCCGATACCAGTAAGCAATCGTCTGTCAGTCAGGTCTGCGGGAAGTAACTCTGTCAAAGGGGAACGACTTTATTACAAGAATTCATTCACCCATGTAGAACCTCGCATACGCCAACAAGTTGTGACGTCAACCAGCTAGGCGAGCTCACACGACCTCATGTGTTTGGGTTTTTGCAAGTGCATAGAGGCACGATAAGGGTTTTCAGTACTTTCTTTATGTCAGCATGCTTGATGTCAGAGAGCTTGCGTTCCGGCGTGTGCGCGCGGGCTGCATACATGACACAACGACTACGACTGTGACTACAGCAGGTCATTGAATGGAAACAACATATTGGGCTGGTGGCCATCTTGTTTTGGTATCCCGTGCCGCGATACCTGGTGGAACAGGACTGTTAAACGCCAATTTTCCGATGTTTTGTATGTTTGATTTTTACATGAACGCGTCATAGATCAATTTAGCCACGCTGGATTTTAGCCATCGTATGAAATAATAACTGACAGTACGGAGTCGCATTGTGCTCGTGCGTAAACGTGAAAGAAAACGCGAAGGCTTCTCTGTGTAGTGTAGAATGTACATCATTAGTAAGCACTATCATAATAATATCACGATAACACAACAGGAAATTTGGTTTGCAGGACATATGACGTGCCCAAAACACAGCACGTGTCAGGTACATGAATGCCCCTGCAGGAACACGAGTGCCCCTGTGTGCATATAATGCCATCAAATGGCCATGTATGTACATAAATGCACATTATTAGTAAGCGCTATCAGGATAATAAGGAAAAAATAAACACCTGAAGACAAAATGCAGTGTGGTTGGTGGGACAAATGGCATGCCCAAAACACAGCATGTGTCAGGTACATGAATGCCCCTGCAGGAACACGAGTGCCCCTACATAGGCTAAGTTAGTGCTTCTGCATGCATATAATGCTAACAAGGGCCCCGCAATGAAAATGAACGCATCGCTGATGAATTGAACAACATTGCAGAGAATGCATTGTGAGAGATCACGACAGTATTAAGAGGCGTTAGGCTCGGAGCAGTTGTGCAACGTGCGCGAATTTTACAGACACCTCATGGCTGCTATGCTGATGACTGTGATCTGCTCTGTAAGTGTTTTCTGGTATCCCGTGTCGCGACACGTGGTGGAACAGGAATGTAAAACGCCAATTTTCCGATTTTTTGTATGTTTGATTTTTACATGAACGCTTCGTAGATCAGTTTAGTCACCTAGGATTTTAGCCATCGTACGAAATAATAACTGACAGTACGGAGTCGCAGTGTGCTCGTGCGTAAACGTGAAAGAAAACGTGAAGGCTTCTCTGTGTAGTGTAGAATGTACATCATTAGTAAGCACTATCATGATAATATCATGATAAGACAACAGGAAATGTGGTTTATAGGACAAATGACGTGCCCAAAACACAGCCTGTGTCAGGTACATGAATGCCCCTGCAGGAACACGAATGCCCCTGTGTGCATATAATGCTATCCAATAGCCCTGTATGTACGCGAATGCACAATATTAGTAAGCGCTATCATGATAATAAGGGCAAAACACCTGAAGACAAAATGCAGTGTGGTTGGTGAGAGAAATGGCATGCACAAAATACAGCATGTGTCAGGTACATGAATGCCCCTGCGGGAACACGAGTGCCCCTACATAAGGTATGACTGTGCTCCTGCGTGCATATAATGCTTACAAGGGGCCCTGCATGTACATGAATGCTTCGTTTATGAAATGAACAACACGAGAAAGCATCAGTGGTGAGGGATCGCGACAGTACTAAGATGAAATGGGCTTGGAACACTTAATTCCTGCAAAACCGTGCGACTAGGCATGTTTTGCCATGCCCGGGCAGGTTTTAGTACGACATGCCAGTACTGCATCTCCGTAGTACTGTCATGACCTATTACGATGGTTTCTCATGTTGTTGAGTTGATTTACTACAACGCGTACGGTGGAGGAACATCGGACTGACATAGCAGAGTAACGGTAAACGAGCGCCTGTACAAACGATCGAACGAACCGAGCTGGTGAGCGAAAGAAGGAGCGCACAAACCCATGACGCGTTTGACGTCATAGGTTCGTGGGGGTGCCCCAATGCCCCTGGAAATAGACATCACCGTACAAACACAGAGAAACACATACGCACAACTACATTCACAGCTCCTCTCCTCAATCAAGCATTCTTTCCTCCCCTCCCAGTCAGTCAGTCCGTCACTCTCGCTGATACACTACCACCGCCTCGGACAAGAGCTCGCCTTGTTTTCCGGAGCCGAACGGCGTTGGTAGGCTTGCTCGATACATCTGCATTCTGTCTACACTGTGAACTGGCGGACAGCAAGTCATTTCTTTTTTCTTGTTGCTCGTGTGCGTATTCAGGCTGAGTTACCGCCGGACTGGCATCCATTGTGCAGGCCAGTAAATTTGGAGGTTTTTAGCCTGAGTGTTGACGCTAATTACTGACTACCTGCCGGAGGACTATATTTTTTTCGGATTGTTTGTGTGTGATATGTGTGCGTCCGTGCACCCTCGAGCGCAGTTGTGCGACCAGAAGGTGGCATCGGCTGCTTGACTGAACTGTTTCGTCGCTGCCGTTGGATTATTGTTGGTGTATTTTCAACGCATTGCCGTTTGACTGAGGTTAGTGTGTTCAGTTCAGTGGTCACAAATTTTTTTTGTGATTAAGGATGCAGTTTTTCAGTTTTTGAGCCAGCTAAACTAATGCGGAACCGATTTAACCAGCGGGCTCTTTGTATTCTCGATAGCTGGTTTTACAATCCGAGACACACTGGCGTAATTGTGGTTAACGTCTGTCCATCAAGTTACGCTTGCGAAACAAACCCCGGGCGGAGTCGCAGTCGGTGTCGCTTCGTTTGAGCACTCTGATCCCGTCGAAAGGCGCACGCGGCAAAATAGAGTCAAAATCACTGTCCCGCCGGCCCTCGTCAGTCACAGTTCACACACGCACGCACGCACAAATATCAAGTGTGCACGCTGAAAATTCCAAGTCCGTATTTCGAAGAAGAGTAGGCTGTGGCCGATGTCGTGGAACACAGAAATAGTGTCGCACGCACCAGATTGAATAGCAGGGTGGAAGTTTGCAGTGCACGTAAACTAGCGCTTAACTGCTTCGTCCTCCAACCCTGCGGCGCCTTGAGCATCCAGAAATGGATACAATACCACACCATACCGTACCGTCTTTCATACCACACCATACCGTACCATACAACAGCAATAACACCAACACCACCACCAAAAACAACAAACGAAACAACGGCCGAAGGGCACGAGGTGCAAATGGCCAGGGCCCGTATGTAATAGTCGAGGTTAGGGCTTTTAGCCCCGGGTTAGAGTCTAACCTCGAACTAAACTAGCTGTAGGGTTTAATTTTCTGTTGGTTTTTTTATTTTTTTTTTTAAATTTTAAGTCAAGAAGCGGGCCCATTCCAGCAAGGTGCCGAAGCCGTTACAGAAGGATTTTTTTCTTGCTTTCTTCGCTTCCTTTAAAAAAAAAAAAAAATTGCTGTTGGGTTTCTTTTGTCCTAGTCTGGGTTAGACCCGTAGCCGTGGGTTAAATTAACCTCGACTTTTACATACGGGCCCAGAGTGGACGATCTACACCAACGCAGCCGTAAGTTAGTTTCTGTCCGCAGTGTAGCTGATGTTACGGATTAAGCATGTTCTCCTGATGGATGCTGAAGATTTTGTTTTCCTCGTTCTGTGACCTGGGAAGTGGGATGGGACTTGTGCGTGACAAGGAATGGGCAGTTTAAACTATGGCGATGGCGAGTGACCGCGCATCATTAATTATTGTAAAACCAACCACTTGCCGTGGCGGAGACTACTTCATGACCGTGTCACTGAAATGTCGCGTTACGTTTGAGATCCGCTCCTTGCCTTTCGTCGTCCACGATAACGCTAAGGTTATAAATTCGTCTTCACAATGTAGGGCGGCTCAGTGTTTAACTTTTTTTTCACAAGGCTGATATCTACAGCCGGAATTTCATATGCCCACTCATGGTCAGTGACGCAGCGGAAACGTTTACTGGCTCACGCTCGCAGGCCGGTTTAATCAAGTTATGTGTGTGTGTGTGTGTGTGTGTGTGTGTGGGGGGGGTTGATATTGTCGTTATGCGTGTACTTAGAAATATTATCCTCTGTAGATGTAGCAACGGCAAGTTGTAATACTGGTTCCGGACCAAAAAACGTCGCTGGAAAATAAAGGTTAATTTCATTTCATTAATTAAGATCATCATCTACGACGGGGTGTTTCTCTGAGCTCGCAGTGGCAGCTAGACAATCACTACTGAGTACCTTCTGCTACCCAACGAATATTGTAGCTATGATTAGATCTACCGAAAGTCCCTGGTACTACTTACAAGAGAAGAGAACAACTCATTGGCATAATAACACCGAACACACTTGATTGTGTTCCAGTAGCGCCGCTTAGCAACAGCAGGCTTTCACTGCTTTATCCGCCATCCCTGCGGCGCCTTGAGCGTCTCAGAAGAGACGAATAATGTGCACAGAAGAATACCATACATTATTACCGTATCATACCAACACTCAGCCGGGCTGCCACATGGCCAGCCATTCACATGAGCTATCGTGCTCAATATGCTTCGTGTGATAGTCCTACGGCCCATATCGCCACCCAGCCCCGAGGCTCAGCTGCCCGGCTTAGTTGCTGAGACTGAGAAAGGGAGGGGGGTGGGGGACACAGTGGACACTGCATACTGTGACCACTGGACCGTGACTCATTGGACACCGGAGCATCAGGTTAGGATTTGTATTGCTCAGTCTTCACTTTCGCAGCTCTTACTTGGCGTGTTTAGTAGGACTTCAGAAAGCGTACGGCTACATGACTGCCAGTCAGCATGTTGCTGTACTTGGCTGGTTTGCTGGCGCGCACGGTTTTTTTCCGCACACGCAGCCTGCGGCGTTGCAAGGTTTGGGCAGTGACTGGTCAGTTGGCTGTACGTCTGCCTGCGGCTAGCTGGCTGCCAGGAAAAATAGGACGGCTTTATATTGCCGCGCCGGCAGCGGAAAGGGGGATATGCCAGCTGGATGGGTGGGTGTTTGGGGGTTTAACGTCCTTTTCCACCACATACGGGTGATATCAAAGACGGGGCAACGATGAAAAAGCCAGCACAAACATTTGGCCCCAGCCGAGATACGAACTCACGACCAGAGCATTAGAAGTCCAGCGCTCTACCGTTCGGCCACCCCGGGATATGCCAGCTGGCCGCCAGGTATTTAATTAGGGTTTCCAGCGTTTCCAGCCCTGCAAGTGCCGATCCTGGCAACGTGTAGCAGCGGCCCTAAGGAGGACTTCGCTGAGCAGTGTAACCCATTTACACTGACGTAAATGAGACACATTAGGGGTAGCACTGGTTAATCGCAGCGCGTTAGCCGCCCGCGGCCCCTGCCGTATGAGCATAATGTGCATGTAAGCAAAAGACATACGCCGGGGCAACGGTCGTTTTCGCACCAAGGACCAAGCCTTTCAGTGGAACACTCCCTCAAAAAACATGAGGCATACAGATTCGGTCCCCACCTTTAAAATTGCAGTCATAATACACTTGTTCTCAGCCCAGTAGTAGTACTAATTAAGGATTGACTCTGTGTGTGTGTGTGTGTGTGTGTGTGTGTGTGTGTGTGTGTGTGTGTGTGTGACAGTGTGTGTGTGTATGTGTGTGTGTGTGTGTGTGTGTGTGTGTGTGACAGTGTGTGTGTGTGTGTGTGTGTGTGTGTGTGTGACAGTGTGTCAGTGTGACAGTGTGTGTGTCAGTGTGTGTGTGTGTGCCACAACTGCGGCTATGTCTTATTGTTTTCTCTGGCATTATTTTCATGCTATTATTTTAATTTCAAGTTGTCTTAGTTTTCTTAACTTATCAGCGCTTAGAGCTCGCTGAGTATAAGCGCTACACAAATATCCATTATTATTATTATTATTGTTAAATGGGTTTCTCTGCGCAGCGAAATCCTTACGAAGTCCTTCTAAACACGCCTACTGAGGGCCAGAACCTTATACTCGGTGTGCACCGGCCTAGAGTGTATCAGTTGGCCCTAAATACCCAGCAGGACCGTGGCGTATCGTACACCGGGGA
>JACVVK020000125.1:112500-152500 GCA_018292915.2 Batillaria attramentaria | reverse complement strand
CTGATGTGTGTGTGTGTGTGTGTGTGTGTTTGTGTGTGTGTGTGTGTGTGTGCGCGCGCGCGTGCGTGCGTGCGTGCGTGCGTGCGTGTGTGTGTGTGTGTGTGTGTGTGTGTGTGTGTGTTAGTCCAACAGCCGTCATTATCCGATTCACATGTCCAGTTTTATTGTCGACTAAAGTATGCCCGTGACCGCTGTACCGCGAGTTCAGTTGCTGAACACTGAGAGGCGCGTGTCCCGACGCTGCGTGTGTGCGTTTGGCATTTAATTTTGTGACCAAGCTTCCCTGATGGGGGGCTTTTGTTGTCTCCCTCCTAACTAACACTCGCCGTCTGCCGCACCCAAGGGGATGAGCTACGCAGTACTGACTGTGTGTCGCTGGCATGTGGGTGATTCGTTCACATGACGGCCGCTTGTCAGGTCTGAGGGGGGAAAGACTTATTCCGGGGGGTGCTGGGCAGGAGCTGGAGGAAGACAGTACAGGCCAGTGACGTAAGCTTCTCAGTTAAATCTGGTCAGGGATTTTTGTTTTCTTGTGAAATTTGGATGACTGACGTGACTGGCTAGGAATCACTTGTTTTTCTTGCGTGGCGGTGAGTTTTCTGAATAGATTCTGTTTCTGTCTCGTGTTGTTGTTTGTTATTCTTCGTATAAACTCCCCTTTTCTGGCCTCCCTCCTTCCCCCCTCAGAAGTAACTGCGTTGTTATGAAGAGACGGTGTCAGTATCAACTTGTGACGCCTCAGTACTGACATAATATGTACCAAACGGTGCGAGAACAGAGGCCATCGGCAAAATTGTGGACAGTTGAAACCAGGTACACACAGTTTTACCGGAGTAACATATTACGTAGGGTTTTGATAGATGATCAGGCTCACTTTTAACACATTCTGTACTGCGCATGAGTATCCCACGCTTTTGACTTTTTTTCGGTTTTGGTCCTGTACTGACGAGGGCCACTCATTATGTTTTGCAACCTGGACGAACTAATGACGTCACTACTTTTCTGTTTGTATCACATCGTACACCAGTTTCATAATACTTAATATGACAAACAGTTTACTTGATTCCGTACAGCGGATTATATTCCATGCGACAAAATGTCCGGTAAGGGTGACGGGTCTTTTGCCAGCAGTGTTGACCTTTCTGGAAGGGATTTTATGACTACTGCCGTATGCGAAAAATCAGGCAAGATTAATTGTTTCTTGACGGCTCAGTCTTGTTGCAGCAAACACGAGTATCCGGCAGTAATCAAATTCAACACTCCCGTTGAGCCAAATTCAAATCCATGCTGATGTTAATTATGATTTTTTTTTAAAATTGAGGCCACTGGTACAGGGGTGGGGTGGGTGGGTGTTTGGAGGTTTAACGTCCCTTTTCCACGACATAAGGGTGATATCAAAGACGGGGCAACGAGAAAAAAAGGCCAGCACAAATATCTGGCCCCAGCCGGCGGGATTCGAAGTCACGACCCGAGCATTGAGAGTCCAACGCTCAACCATTCGGCCACCCCGGCTCCCCTGCCACTGGTACAGAACCCCAAACTTACTATGTAGGATTTGAGTTAAAGTGTCGTGTGAGCTGTATGTGAGAGGTATAGTTACTGACATCTGTACAAATTCATGGCGCGGTTTGACTGGTTGTTTGCGGGTTCAGCACCTTTATCCACCACAGCCGGAAGGGTGATAGTATCAAAGACTGACTGGACAAGAAGGGAAAAACCAGCACATCTTTTTTTTTATACTTCCACTGAGCCGGGATTCGAACTCACGACCCACGCGTAGAAATTATGCCTGCTCGACGGTTTTCTCGGTTTTCCAGACTTACAGGACTGACTTAAACTGAATCCGGAACTAAGATATGTGATGAAGAGATGCAGTCACTCACGAAGGTTGGTTTTTATGTTGTTTCCATAGTAATGGAAACAACATCATAGGACGGGCTAAATTTTCCACGTTCATGGGCAAGCATCTGTGGTACAAACGCACGTCACTGCCGATCTCCCGCAGAGACGATTTTGCAAGTGTAACTCTGACAATGACGTAAGAAAACATGCGTCATCGACGCTGGCATGTATGGTCCGCCGAACGCACTTCTCCTCCTCAGTGAGTGCCGTCTGTGCGGATGTGTGTGCGTGCGTGCGTGCGTGCGTGCGGCTGTGTGTGTGTGAATTGTGTCCAGGCCCGTTTCTTCGAAAATACTTAACCGAATGGCTTCAAATTTGGGGTATCCAAATATATCAAAATGTTACATTAGACGATTCAAGCGTGTGATGATTGATTAAGTGATTTGGGAGTTATCGCCCTTTTGAGACAAGTTGGTTGTCTTTCGTGTACAGGCGTAATATTTATTTGAATCACTCAATTTTTTGGCAGTAGATAGCTTAAATACGGACTCTGAACAGAGTCACTACTAGAAAATGGTCGCTCTTATAGTTTTCATGTAAACCGAGCCTGAGTTGACATTGCATGTGAACCCAGTTCAGATGCCTATTTCTCCGAAAATACTGAACCGATCGATTTCAAATTTGGGGTTTCTAAATGAATCAAGATTGTTGAATAGAAGGCCCGATCCAGGTACGATTGCACACATGATTTGCGAGTTATCGCCCTTTTCAGAAAAAGTGGCTTTCTGGCGTTTAAAGGCATAATATTTACCTAAACCACTCCATTTTTTGGACATAGATAGCATGAATACGGACTCTCAACTAAATGAATTTTGGAGGTTGTCGCTTTTATACTTTTGGCGTAAGCCGTACCTGATGAAAGTGCTGGTGAACACACTTTAGATCTCAAAATCGCTCCTACTATACATAGATAATGAGCCTGGGGTGCCATAAAAAATATGCAAAAAAATTAGAAAAATTCACTGCAGCCGTTATCGTCAGTTGACTCGAAAATTTGTACTCACAGCACATTTCCTCTACAAGCCACACGCCTCACAAGCATCGAAAAAGAGACGCACGCGCACTGACGTAAAGTAAGTGCGTCATGTTTGATTGACGTGATGCTGTTTTTTCTTGGGGGTGTCTCGCCACTTTCTTTCCGAATTCCTCTGTTTGGAGACGTGGTGTATTTTACTTCTACTATGTCGCCATCTTCGTGCAATCGCAGAGAAGACACGGGATATAACAGAATACAACTCCAATACTTTATGAACAGAATATGCACGGAGAACAAATTCATGAAAGAAGAAGAACCCAGAACGCTGTGCAGGGCTGCTTACGTACTGAACAGGTCAGATCCATCGCAGAAAAGGCACGCGCGCACTGACGCAAAAGGCAGTATCAGCGTCATTTTTCCGACGTCATGTTTGATTGACGTGATACTGGCATTTCTTGGGGATGTGTCGCCACTTTTTAGACGTTCTCTATGTGTAGACGGGGAAAGCGGGAGTTTCATTGATGTAGTGTGCTTTGTTTTTCCCACTGCGCGTGTGTATGTCTGACATAACACAGTTAGAAAACGTTCGCCGCGCAGACTTGTCTGTTAAACATATTGGGTTGGTATTAATTCGTTCTTTACACTGCGCACGCAGCAGCAACACTTCAATTTTCATCAGTGGGCCTGCTTTCATTGCAAGAACTGTATCAAAGTTATTACGCCAAATGTATTATGCGTCATCCCAGTGAGGAAAAACGTCATAGATTTCAAAGAATACAACTTGACGTCTCTCTTCCAAAAACAAGATTGGGGTGACAGCCCGGTCAGTTGTTTCCATTCCGAGAGAGAGAGAGAGAGAGAGAGAGAGTGTGTGTGTGTGTGTGTGTGTGTGTGTGTGTGTGTGTGTGTGTGTGTGTGTGTGTGTGTGTGTGGATACATGGCATTACAAAAGAACGACCGTGACGATAGCAGGTGATCAAATGGAAACAACATATTGGGCTGGTGGCCATCTTGTTTTTTTTTTTTGTTGTCTTGTTTTCTGTGGACCTGTACGCTCTGCTTGTATGCAGATTATTTGTCGAGCCTCATCTGTACAGTATCCAGTCATGACCCCCCCCCCCCCCCCCGTCTCTCTGTGTGGCCGGACCTCCAATGCTCGGGTCGTGTGCTCGTATCCCGGCTGGGGCCAAATATCTGTGCTGGCTTTTGTTTTTCATCGTTGCCCCGTCTTTGATATCACCCATATGTGATGGAAAAGGACGTTAAACTCCCAAACATCCACCCACCCTCTCTTTGTGTGGCATTCTATGTATTCGCTTTGGCGTGGGTGGATGTAACGTCAATGCAGCTATATATAAACTGTTCGACATCACACAGTTGCACGGGGCCACACATTCTGTATTCCAGCGTTGAAGAGTGACTGACAGGGGAAGAGAAGCTAACCACCTCACCGCTTCATCATAATGTCAGCGCCGTGCCGTAAGAACAGGCGAACCTATCGGGCAAGGACGGGCTTTGAACGGGACCGAAATTTCCCCCTGTATCGACCTCGAGAGCACCATAAGCGACAAGAACCTCTGTTTCCCCAGGACAGCGGGTGGGTGGGTGTTTGGGGGTTTAACGTCCTTTTCCACCACATACCGGGTGATATCAAAGACGGGGCAACGATGAAAAAGCCAGCACAAAAATTTGGCCCCAGCCGGGATACGAACTCACGACCCGAGCATTGAGAGTCCAACGCTCCCCCAGGACAGCGTTCTCTTTCCTGCCACACGCTGAGTGACGTGCCGCCACCCGACTGTTTTGTGCAAACTTCGTAACACCCTATTTAAAAGGTCTACAATCTCAACACAACATTGTATTTTTTTAACTGAAAAATGATCACGGACCGTTCTGAGCTGTTTTCGTGCTATGTAGACACCACTTAGACGCCTGGACAGTGACAGGGTGGGTGGGTGTTCAGGAGTTCAACGTCCTTTTCCACCACGTGTGGATGATATCAAAGACGGGGCAACGATGAAAAAGCCAGCACAAATATTTGACCTGAACCGGGATTCGAACTCACGACCCAAGCATTGGACGTCCAATGCTCTACCATTCGGCCACCCCGGCTCCCTGGACAGTGACAGCGTCTGTAATGCTGGTACTGAGCGTACTCGATGACGCGGCGACCACACTGAGCGTTCCAATAGTGTAACAACAGTCGTAGAATCTGAATGTTCGATAGTTCGCGCAAAGTGTAAACAACATTGTATCGCACAAAGAGCTGTACTAATCATCAAGATAGAGAATTTCGAGCTTACAAGCGCACTCACGCACGAACCTGTTCCAAAACATATTATACGTTGGCAATGATGGAATTAACCCGTTTAAAAGATCACACGCTTCATCGAGTACGCGCATGTCGTGCCTATCATTTCATGTAACAACCTCTTTTATGTCATAGTGCTCTCGACCACTCCTATCCGAGATGACTTGTCTTATGCCGAACCAATCCTTTGACCTCTTGTATGTCATAGTGCTCTTTCCCATTTTTATCCACGGCCTTGTGAGGCCGGCTGCCGTAAACCGTGAACCGACAGTTTCCCATCACCGTTTCCCTCTTCCAGTAGATGAATGCATCGTCAATCATAACCCCATCCCACCGCTATCTGGCTTTCATCTCCTATCCAGTCATTTCACTCGGAGTCGGTGTTGTTGACACTACTGCTTGGGTGTTGTCGCAAACAAAATGAAACATCCATCATGTGTGGCAGGAAATGTGAGAAAACAACAATAGTGTTTGGGACAGTGATTTTGCAGAACGAATGGTTCAGGTTAGGGAAGGGTAGGGATGACGTGAGAACAATGATATTGCAAAAAAAAAAAAAGGACACGGAACATGGAAAGCTGGGATGGGAGGACGACCGATGTATATATATGTAATATATCATACGTTTCAAACTCTTTTAAATTTTTTTATTTTTTACTACTTTATTGTCCCTTTCGGGAAATTCGGGCTGCTTCCCCGGGGGGAAGCGCGTCGCCGCCGTGCAGCGCCACCCAATTGTAAGGAAACGGGTTTTATATCTCTGTCTGGCTAAAGTTAGATAGACAGTCAGAAAGTATGGTAATGATCACAGACCTAAAAAAAGATATACCCACCGCCGCACGCTGCCACCGCTGCTTGCGAGTGTCGCTATCGCGGCCATCTTGCGAATACCAGAACTCAGAGGCTCTGTGTACAGGACGCCTCGTTCGAAATACAAAGTTCTTTAGAAAGACGTCATCAGAAATGTGACGTAAGATAAAGCGGACCAATGCTATGCGCGCTATGTAAACAGCTGATAGCGTCTGGCACTTCCAGGTACTCGCAACATGGCGCGCGGCGGCGTCACACTTCCAGCACTGCAGAGGGTCTATCTTTTTTTTAGGTCTGTGGTAATGATATATCTGACTCCCACGACAATTATACTGTAGTACCGCGCACGAGGGTGGGTGGGTGGGTGTTTGGGGGTTTAACGTCCTTTTCCACCACATACGGGTGATATCAAAGACGGAGCAACGACGAAAAAGCCAGTACAAATATTTGGCCCCAGCCGGGATACGAACTCACGACCCGAGCATTAGAAGTCCAACGCTCTACCGTTCGACCACCCCGGCTCCCCGCAGTACCGCGCACGAGTATCCCACGTTTTTGACTTTTCAGGTTTTAGTCCTGTATGCGAAAATCAGGCAAATTAACGGTTCCTTGAGGACTCTTATTGCAGCAAACCCGAGTATAATCAAAGCGCAACACTCCCATTGAGCCAAATCTAATCTGTGCAGACATGTATTAATTACTATTTTTGGAGTGAAGCCACTTGTGCACAACCCCAAACTTAATCGGTAGGAATTGAGTTAAGAATGTGGCATTTTTTTTTTCTGTCGCAGGGATGTTCCGGATCATGAGGAAAGGCTCAGTCTAATCAACCAGCTGCTGAACCACAAGATGACAGGCCTCTCAAAGGGTCAACGACCGTCACGCCACCCCTGCGGCATTCTGGACGATCACGCGTTGATAAACCCTTGGCCTTGAAAAAAACAGGTTTTCCTCCTCCTCCTCCGATACGCTGCCAGTGTTTGTGTTTTGGGAAGGGGGGCATTTTCAAGATGAAGACGAAGAGTGCGAATTTGCTTTTCACTTCGCTGCTAGTATTTCTTTGGCTGGCGACCAGCGTCTTCGGACACTCAGTGAAGTTGAAAGAGGAAAAGATCGATGCAGGAGTGGTGGTTGTGAGCGGTCTCTCTAATACCATCGCTGCTCGCCTCACATGGCATAACGATGAGGCAGCCAGGCAGAAGGACCGGGACAATTCCATCACCGGGGGTCGATCAGATACACTTGTTCAACAAACCGCATCCCGCCTGGCTGGGCTGTCCGGCGCAGGACAAGAGGGAGACGAGACGAGCGATGGTAAAGGAGGGATAGCGAGGGCAGAGGGTCAGCCGGTACCGAAAACAGAACGCTCCGAAAGGAGACCCGTCGCCACAACTCAATTTACCGGCGACCCACGGCAGCGAAAAGAGTCTATCGATTCTGTAACGACCCCGCGGCATGCTGGCAAGATCCCCCTCAGTGTCCGCGCCTACCCAGGCAGAAGTAATGATGGAGCGAAGATGGTCCTTGGCACCTCCAAAGAGGCGGGGAAGTTTGCCGAACGGCTTCGCATTTGGCGCGTGAACAGAAATATCCCGCTCGGTTACCGCCAATTACAACGACCACCCCCCTCCCCCGGGGCTCCCTCGCCAAAATCGATAGTTCTTCCCAAACTGGAGAGATCTTTGGATCGGCGAGCCAAGGCCGATTTCCCCGTCGTCAGCTTCAACTTTAAGGAACCCTCGCCAGTAGGGGGCGGTATGGTCTCTTTCCCAGACTTTCAGATTGACGGGAACGGTAAATATGGTGTTAACATTCCCATCAATAAAGTTGCTGGTGTCCGAACGATGACCTCGGATTTAAGTTCCGCCCCTGAAGTGCCCGGCGCGGCGACCATTATGGGGAATGAAGTCAACAGCAATACAAGTGAGTGGGCCATCAGAGACGCTCTCCCTAGAGCTCGGAGAGACGCGGGTAATTACACCGCGGGTACTGTAAACAGTAATGACAATGGGACGGCGAACAACGACTCGGAATCTACTGTGGGTGTTACCACTGCCACACAAAACAGCGACAGTACAGCTCTGTCTACAGTGGCTTCGCAATCCACACAGGGGACCACACGTACAGAGGGAGGAGTAGGCAGCGGTGAGAAGGGTACACGTACGGGTCCAACGCGAGGGTCCACTTCTGATGAAATTTCCAGCCAAGCAGCAGGTGCATTGTCTTCAACAGCGCAGACTGAGACTTCTGCAGGAAGTGTAACAATTTCTTCGTCTTCTACTTCCGCATCGCCAGTTTCTTCATCATTCGGAAGCACTTCTGCAAATCCGCCAGCAACGCCTGTTGTCACGAAATCACCAACAGTTACAACTGCTACAAAGCCACTGACCACTACAGCTGCATCGACGATAACTCCGAAAACTTCACCACCAGCATCGACACAAACAACATCAACAGCAACGACAAGGCTCTCATCCCCGAAGTCAACACCTTCCTCTTCTTCAACTGTTGGTTCTTCCACAGAGCCGGCGACAAAACAAACACAAGCAGCAGCAGTTGAATCCAGCACCGCTGTTGAGACCACTGCCTCCTCGGCTCACACGTCAGCTAATTCGGCGAAGACAAACACAGCAGAACACACACAGGGTTCCGTTCTCTCTGTTGGAACGAGCGCTGACGGTGACGGCTCATCAGGCGATCCTTTGGCGCAGGCGTCGTCTATTGACAGCTTGCCAATTACTCAGGACTCGGCTCACCAGGTCTTCTCTACTGCAGGTGTGACGCCATCGACTGAGTCTGGATCTAAGGCAGCGGAGACCACCGCTGATGTTGCTGCTGAATCGGAACAAGCTGGCACGTCGACAGACAGAGTGTCAAGGTCGCCTGACCCAACGCCAGCTCCTACAACGTCACCATCCCTCTCAACGTCATCAGCTTCATCAACAACAACATCATCATCACCTGCTGTCGAGATCGCAACTCAGCCCTCCGGACCTTCTACCCAATCGCCAGACGTCACCCCCACAGATCAGTCCGCCATCTTGGCCGGCTCCTTCACGACAGAAGGATCCCCTCCCACCGTCACCTCTGACCTCCCTGCTGACGCGTCCACCGACGACATGGATGGTGAAGATCCCATACCAGAGGGAGGACCTTACCCAGAGCCGACTGGGGTGGCGGACGATGCTTCTGATGCTGCGGATGCGGTTGCTAGCGCGGAGCCAGGACCCGACTGGCCAGTAGCAAAGGTATGGTGATGGTAACGCGACTTTTTTTTGGCGGCAGATAGTCTACGACACGTTTCTGTACGTCTATACTCCTCTTTTTAAGTAGTATGCATTCTATTCTGGTAATGCAAAGGACGCCGGGGCCTGCTGCTTAAAAAAATCAAAACCCTTTGTGAAGGACTTAAATGAAATATACAACAAGACAAAACCAAGGACAAAATGATTGATGGCTTATCTGGGAAGAAGGCAGGTTTTTGCACCTATGTGTCATCATTGACGCTCTGTGAATCCCTTCAGTCAAAGTTGATCAATTTATAGAAGCTAGGGTGTTGTACTGACAACCACAACTCATTCATCAAATTGCCAGAACACCTGTATGAAAGAAAATGAATGTAAGTCCTTGACAGCGGTTCAAGTGTTGCAACTGCTCAGCCCTGTCGTAGTATAACGCTCCGGACTTTCTTTGTCAACTAGAAGCAAACACCTCGGATTGTGGTCTTTTGGCGTGAAGTGTGACAGATGTATTGTCTGCCTCTGCCTCTTTCGCTCCGCCAGTCAACCTCCCTCGAAACCTTCAAAACAAATCTAAAAACCTACCTGTTTTCATCTTAAAGCACCGCCTAACCTCCCTCCGTCTTTCTGCATCTCCTTATTAAGTATCATACATGCAGTTGCCCTGGCCCTGAACCTTCACTTTTATCTGTCCCTTTACCTGTACTTGTAGCGCTTAGAACTGCCTTACAAGTAGATTACAGCGCTATATAAATAAATTATCATTGTTATTATTATTGTGATAGCGGGAATGCACAGTTTTGAACGTTGCAACACTGGAAACGTGGACAAAGACCCTAGGATAAGTCTAACACTCGTTCTTGTCTGCTGCAGATGGTGTGGGGCGAAGCGTGGGAACTCCACCTCTACTTCTTCGGCGGCCTGTTCGGGCTGCTGGGTCTCTACACCCTGGTCAGTGTGCTCCGTCTCTGGAGCATCCACCGTCTCCTGTCTCGTCGCTACTTCGTCTCGCTCAACCTGCTCATGCTGCTTCTCTGCTCCACCCGGGCCGTGTACCTGCTGCTAGACGGGTACAACTCCAACCGCACCTTCCACCCGAGTCTGGACTATTTCCTCTACTCCATCTCCTTCCCGTGCCTGTCGTCCGCCTTCAGTATCCAGCTGTACGCGCTTCTGCAGGCCACCAAGATGCAGTTCTTGCCACCCACAATACAGAAGGTGAGTTCAGCGTTTAAGAATAAAATTTTAATACTTAAAAGGTTGAAGACACGCTTGGAGACAAGGCTAATTTATTTCCAGGTTTTCGCCTTTTTGCCCACAATTTGTCTTGTCTGGTCTGTTGTCAAGACACTCGTCATTTGTATTTGGACAAAAAAGCAACCAGTGTTTTGCGACAGGGGCTTACGGAAAAAAACTTCCTGAGGTTAGGTACATCTGGAAGGGAAATAACCCGATACTGCTCCAACTCTTTGCAAGAGAGTGTAAGTGGCTTCCCTTCTCTCTGGAATGGTTGAAAAAGAACTTTCTCTATGCTGACGTTTCCAAAATTTTCTCTATACCTGTGTCTCCCTTAAACAACAACAAAAACCCCAAAACAACAACAACAACAACAAACCAAGCACCCCCCCCCCCCATACAACAACCAAAAAACAACAACAAAGAAACCAAAAACAACAACAACAACAACAAAAACACAAAAAACAAACAAACACCCCCCCCCCCCCCAAATCCCATCAACCAAACCAAAACAAAACAAAACAACAACAATAGCACAATAAAAAAACCCAACAAAAACACACAACACCCCCTCCCTCCAAACAACAACAGCAGCAGCAGCAGCAGCAGCAGCAGCAGCAACAACAACAACAACAACAACAACAACAAAACAACAACAACAACAGAATCTTTGATTCTCGACGCCGTGCTTTTTTTTTTCAGATGAGTATGCTGATCGTGGTCACGGTGTTCCACTTCGCCATCTCCATCGCTACGGACGTCGTAGTGGGCATGTACGCCGGGATGAGGATCATGCTGTTTGTCTGCCAACTCTTCTTCATTCTCTGGGGCCTCTTCCTCTTCTTTGGCTATGCGTACATCTTCCGGCGTCTCTATTTGCACGCCGTCAAGCGGCAGAAGAACGTGATTCAGAAGACTGGCAGCTACAGCATGACCGGGTCTATAGTCAAACCCAAGTCCAAGTTTACCCTCAGCGTTGCTGTAAAAGTGAGTGGGACGGAGTGCTTGTGTAAAATGTGTGTGTGTGTGTGTGTGTGTGTGTGTGTGTGTGTGTGTGTGTGTGTGTGTGTGTGTGTGTGTGTGTGGTTTTACATTTTGAGTCATTGTGCAAAGCTGTGCACCACAAAGAGAATTTCGCCAATAATGAATTTAACAAAGAATTATTCATTTTTTAAAAATCTCTCTTTCTTGGACATATACACATCCGTTATCATAAGTGTATACACATAACAACACATATGTAATAATTAATAATGTAAAAAATGGGGAGAATCTTCATTTCAAAATACTGACAATGGAACTGCTGTGATAAAGAACACACCAAACCACCAACCAAACCTCATGGGTAAGCGAGTGAATATTCAGGATAAAAGCTGCTCGACAACATTGTCAGTATCAACAGAGACTTAAATAATAATAATAATAATAATAATAATAATAATAATAATAATGTCAAGGGCTCTTGTCTCTGTGAGGAGTAAGCTCCAACCGCCTTTACAGGGTATCACACTGATGATGCCATTAACAAATAAAACAAATGACGTCAAAATCATAATGATCTCATGGCATCAGGTACTGACTGTGTCTTTCCTTCCTCCGCCCCCACCAGGTGACGTTCTCCACCGCCATCCTCGGGTTGGTGACGGTGGGGCTTGAGGTGTACGGGATGGTGGGCGTGTACAAGACCTTTTCCGACGACCAGCCCGAACCGTGGCCCTTCTACATCTACCACACCACGCTGCGCCTCATCGAGTTCCTCATGTGCGCCAGCATGAGCTACGTGGCCTCCCAGCCCTTCCGATACCGCCGCAGGCGTCAGTGCTGCTGCTGCCCCGTGCTGTGCGCCCCTTGCGCGGAGATATGCTGCTGCGGCGCGGACGTGAACCGCTCCAACAGCCTGGCTGGCTGGTCCGACATCGACCAGCATCAGCTGAGGACGTCCTTCGACCGCGGGAACGTGCAGAACGTCAGCTTCCAACACGACGGCGTCGGTAACGGTCATGGCATTACCCGTAACGGCTCGGGAGGAGGAGACATGACAGTGGCAGCCAAGACCAGGATCTACTTCAAGGACAGGGCTGACGTCATGCCCATAGTGACTTCACAGCCCACCAGCGCGTCCACCTCCCGCCCGACATCGGCCAACTCGGACTTCGTGGACGAGAACACGATGAGCACGCGCGGATCTCGAGGGTCCGTGACCGGCAGCATAGACGGTACAGCCGCCTTCAGTAACCCGTACCGCGCCGTGCACAGTCCGTCATCAGACAACAGACGCTTCTTCCCGACCAGCGGAGGGAGGTCAGGGGTGAGCACCAGCACGCCGGTGAAGGCGAGGGACGGGGTGGTGAATATAGCTTACTCCTCCACCACGGACGACCCTCAGTCGCCTGGCTTCGCGGGCAGCAAGTCCCGCAACGGGAGCATCGCCAGCAGCGACTTCTTCCACGCGCCGTCCGTGTCCCTGGCCGACAGCATGGCCTCCGAGCTGGACAAGGCGTTCCGCAGCATGCACGAGGACGAGACCCCGTCTGCTCCCAGCAACGCGCGGGCCGTCTCCACCCCGAGCCTCCCTTCACTGGACGAAAAGCTGGAGGTGGAGGTGGGGAGGAAGGGTGCAGGTGGGCTTAGGCGGAAGGAGCCCCAGCCTCCTCCAGCACAGAACGGGCGCGCCACTTGCCCGGAAAGTTCCATACAGCGGTTCCTTCAGCAGCAACAGCAGAGCGGCGACTTGCCTGCAGGCATGGTGCTCCGCCGCTCCCGCTCGGCCATCGGGCGGTGCAGCTTTCAGGAGGTGGAGCCTCTTCAGGGAGGAGGGGCGGGGTTAAAAGGGAGGTGCCCTTCCCCGGGGGCCGGGGGACACAGCAGCAGCAGCAGCAGCAGCAGCAGCAGTAACAACCCCTGGCACGTGAAACTGTTCCGCTCGCGCAGCGACAACACGGGAGGGATCCGTACTAGAGACGTGGACAACGCGCGCTACATGCTACTCCCTGACGTAGAGCGGAGCGATCTCTTGACGCACACACAGCAGACCCACATCCCCTCTACAGGAGCTAACGGTACAGCTCCTGGTACAAAAGGAGAGTCCATAGACCATAGTAGAAACACTGACGCTACCAACAGAACCACGGCGTCATCGAATTACCCGAAAAACTCCCCCGCGTCTTCCAGGGGGAATCATGGTGCTTATGGTGGTAACACTAACAGTGACACAAACGCCTCCTCGAAGAACAGATCACCAGGCGACAGACACTCCGGCGCCGCTGGCCGGCTGAAATACAGGGACGACGACTCGGATGACATCGAAGTGTGATGTGTTAGAGTGACTGTTCTTGCTACTTCACTTAAAAGAAACGAGGTTAACGAGTGTTGAGACGACCTTCCCATATAACTTTTTTGGTCCAGAGACATTGTTGAGTTTGGTCAATCAGCGCAGCTGGGTTCGACCCCTTACCCTAGGCAGGAGCGAAAACATTATGTCCGTTTCCTCTGCCTGCTGTGAACTGGACTTTTTGTTCTCACTTGTCCATCACAGTCAAACGTGGCCTCACTGGAAGCCTCACTGGAAGCCTCACTGGATTGGATAATGTTCAGCTGGACTGTTCAGTTAGGGCAGCTGTCCCTCCCTTCCCCGCAACCAGCCTAGCGAGGCTGTCTCCAAGCGCATCCTGTGGCATTGGACGTTAAATCTAACTAACCAACCATCGGCCTGCACAGTGTAACGAAGCTACGGTTCTTGGCGCTTAAAGGGCTAATGCTACCATTTTTAATGCTCACAGATCGTTCAGAGCTGTGTTCGTGGTATCTATCATCACACCACTTAGGCAACTGCACAGTGACAGCGTCTCGAATGCTAGCTCTGAGCCAAACAGAAGCGTACTCGATGACGCGGCGACCACACTGAGTGCTACAGTGGTGTATGTTCAACAGTCGAGGGGAGCCGGGGTGGCCGAATGGTAGAGCGTTGGACTTCTAATGCCCGGGTCGTGAGTTCGTATCCCGGCTGGAGCCAAATATTTGTGCTGGCTTTTTCATCCTTGCCCCGTCTTTTGGTATCACCCGTATGTGATGGAAAAGGATGTTAAACCCCAAAACATCCACCCACCCACTCGTAACAACAGTCGAGGAATTTGAGTGTTCGACCGCTCGCGCAAAGTGTAAACAACACTGTTTCGCATTAAGAGCTGTACTAATCATCAGGATAGTGTATTTCGAGCGTGCAGGCGCACTCACGAACGAAACTGTGCCAGAACTTAAGTTGGTTTAGCAAAGATGGACGTAGTCCGTTGAACATGTCCAGTAAGGTGCCAGTACAGACGACTGAGCTAAGTTGGTGCTCACGTGGATACAAGTCTACATTGATGATAGGCCCTAAGCGTCATGGATTTGAGAAGCACTTAGACCCTTCTACCGCTTGTAATGTTTTATTTTACTGGCGACCATGTGTGAAGGCTAAAGGCCAGTCTGATACCAACGATCTTTTGATGCCTTGTGTGTTTGAGCGGTGAAGTCGTGCATTATCCCTACATTGTCACGACTGCGTTTCCTCAAAGACTGTGTAAACATGATGCATTTTAAATTGTTTCCCTGTACTTGAGTCACGTGAGTCACTTGAGTCACGTGTTATCATGAGATTAAGATTATCATTATGTTATTTTCCTTATGACTATGCGCAATACGGTCAGTAAGGATCATTATCTCACTACACGGACAGCCCAAGGTCGGAGATAATTACGTGACTAATCTTGTGTTCTAAAAATGGCTACACTGCGTTTCACGGACAACCTTCACTTTTCATGACATATGTATTGCGTACAAACTAGATCGTCACAATGAAACCGCTGCTGTAAATCACAGTCGATTGTGCTTTGAGGGAACCTCACCACTTGAGCGACAAGGGCGCGTTTTCCATCCGAGATTCATCATTCAAAACCAAAGGCTTGAACGAGACTCGGCAGATGAATCTGACTTACCTCTGTGTGTGTGTGTGTGTGTGTGTGTGTGTGTGTGTGTGTGTGTGTGTGTGTGTGTGAGAGAGAGAGAGAGAGAGAGAGCTTGTGTGTGTGTGTGTGTGTGTGTGTGTGTGTGTGTGTGTGTGTGTGTGTGAGAGAGAGAGAGAGAGAGAGAGAGAGAGGGGCGCTTGTGTGTGTGTGTGTGTGTGTGTGTGTGTGTGTGTGTGTGTGTGTGTGTGTGTGTGTGTGTGTGTGTGACTCTGTGTGTGTACATACGACATGGCAAAAGATTGATAGATCTGATCATGAGTGCTTCATTTCGACCGTCATGAAAGGTCAGGTGTGAGACAGCCAAGCCATTCGCCCTGAGGATAACCCAGCCTTGTCAGTCGTCACCTTCTTCGGTGGTGATGGATGTTTTATGTTCTGAACCACAGGCAGTTATCAGTCACATGTCGGAGCGTGCCATCTTTGACAAAACACATCGAAATGTACATGTCACACATGAGATTAGAGTCCATAAGACTTTGGCCAACTATCCCCAAGCAGCATTCTCTGTAGGGCTGTATTTAGTAGAGGATGGTTATCAACGTATTTTATACTTGCAGAGTACCCGGCTTCGCTCGGGTATACATGTGTACCAGTTTACTTGTTGTTACTTGTCGAGGCTCATGGCAAATTTGGTGGCAATCGGCTGACTCGTTTGGACGCCAACCCCTGACACACAGACACACAGACACACACACACAGACCCTAGCCGCTTATTATATAGATAAGCACACTTCATTGGCTAATTTCCTTTCCCTTTTATTTTTGTACTGTGACGGCTAATGGTTTGTTATGTTTTGTCAAGTCCACGTATTTTGGGACGGGCTAATGCCCCAAGAAATTGAATTCTCTTTAGGGCGGGGGGAGGGGAGGGGAGGGGGAGGGGAAGGGGGCTAGAAGCTTCTGCAATTTGTCTTCGGAAGCAATAAACCGCAACAGGGTACGCATCCCATTACTTAATAAAGTGCCCCCTGTTTCATCAAGCACGTAGCTCTACATTAGCTTTACTACCGTACGACTTCAACCTTGATATTCTCTTGAGAGGAAGCTCTACCCAGTCTGTATACCAAACTACAAGTCTTCCAAACAGTTCAACAGTTTATTGACCTGTCGGGTCGCTTCGCCGTTTAAATTTATAAACCTGCGTCCACGCGGGCGGGCTGTTGCCACCGCCACTCACAGTAAAGTTTGATATGCTCTTTCTTCTTTCCTTTCTTCTTCCTGCTCTCTTCTTTTTCTTAGTTTTCTCTTTTTATATGTCTTTATATCTTAGTCCAGTCAGTTTTTCCATGCCAATTTCTCCGCCATGCTTTTTGTAAACTTGTTTAGATGAGTACGTATATAAGTTTTACTTGTTGTGCTCTTTTCAACGTAATACTGTTTACTGCTTGACGGTGAATTCCGCATTGAATAAAAATGTTTAAACCAACAGGGTACGCCATATTTCTAGGGTAATTCTCTAGGTTTTGGTGGGGACTGTTATTGTCATCTAAATATGATTCAAGGAATTCGTGAAATTTGCGAATTTTCATCGAAATGATGAAAATTGCAAATGTTCAGTGAAACTGGTTACAACTACTTGAAAAGCATTTGAGTCTTGTTTTTGCTTTTTTTTTTTTTTGGTCATAGATTTCTGCTGCGCTTGGCACATCATGCTGGTGTGTTGTCGGTAATGTCGGAAGATCAGTAGGTAACATATGTATATGTGTACTCTCTTTTTTAAAAATTTACTCCTGTTTTACCCATGAGTGTGAGTCGACGTTCATGAAATACTTGTAATGGAAAAGGAAGTATCAATGTTTTTAAATTTTAAGGATATCGTGTACATTGCCCGAAACGTGTATATCGTTTTGTTATACTCTATTCACTCACCGACAACGATATTATCTAGATCTGGGACGATATGCATAAAGGGACTGTTACGTTTGTACGCGTCTAGCCCTATCCAATATAAAGTTGTTGCAAATATGAGTTCCAAACCAGTTTAAAGTCTCTATATTCGTAACGCCTCTGAGGTGGAAAACTGCCGCTTTCACAGCTCTAAGGAGATAGAAGGGAGACTACTTTTCACTTAAAAAATATTAAATTGTCCGAACTTAAGAAACTTTATTTAAAACAAAACAAAAAACAAAACAAAACAAAACAAAACAAAACAAAACAAAACAATACAAAACAAAACAACCACGAGTGTGCAGATCTCTTTTATGCGAAGGTCTTCTTTGAGAATTATACATTTAAGGCAAAAGTCAAAACTTAATCAACACACAGTATTTATAAATTCCTCGTCAAACAACCGAAAAAGCTCTAACTAGGTTTAAAAAAAAATCTATTTCTTGTTGTTTTGGTTTTGTTTTGTTGTTTTTCTTTTCAAGTTAAACAAACACGTCCCTCTACAAAAGCGGTTTTTAATTTTTTTTAAAATCATATTCTCTCTGGCTGCAAAAGCGTTCTTTGTGCAGTTTTAAACACCCCTTTATGCGTACAGACTCTGGCTAATCTACTCTAATCTAATCTAATCAGAAAAGTGCTTGAGACAAGCTGACGTTAGTCAGGGCTGCTCTGTTTACTGAGTTCGGCTTCGTCGATAACTGGTCAGAACAAAACTCGGAACAGCCACACGGTCAGTCAGTCAGCTCACCAAGTGTCAGCTGAGTCCAGGAATCAGCCACGTAGGTGAACGTCCATCTTGAAGTCACTAATTCACCATGAATTGGAGGGTAAGTGGAGACCACGTCATTGACTTTGAGTAGGGTGGGTGGGTGGGTGGGTGTTTCGGGGTTTAACGTCCTTTTCCACCACATAGGGTGATATCAAAGACGGGGCAACGATGAAAAAGCCAGCACAAATATTTGGCCCCAGCCGGGATCGAACTCACCACGACTTTGAGTGTACATTGCCCAGAATATATATATATATATATATATATATATATATATATATATATATATATATATATATATATATATATATATATATATATGCTCAGTCCGCGTTTTTTTTTTTTTTAATTTGAAAAAAAAAAAAATTCTATTTCGTGGCACGTCTTTTTCTCCTCTGGTTTCTCCGTCTGTTTTTCAATCTATGTCTTCTATGTATTTCTCTCAGCTCTTTCAGTTTTTGTGCCCCCAGGAATGGAATTCTCTGCCTCCCTCCCTTAGGAACACCCAGACCCTCCCACAGTTTAAATCAAAACTAAAGACTTACCTTTCCAAGATAGCATATGATCTGTAGCATCACTTCCCCTCCTGACAGCCCCCCCCCCCCCCCCCCCCCTGTACTTAGTGTTTCATGTTTCATGTTTCATGTGTGCGTGAGAATGTGTGTGTGTAGCGCACTGAGTGTTCTATGAGCAGATTGTTGCGCTTTATAAGACCTATTATTATTATTATTTAACTGCCGCTGCATGGAGAAGGTTCATCAGTGACCTCCTCCAGGTCACGTGCTTGGCATTTGTGTATTTCCTTTCATTCCATTAAAAAAAACAACAACAAAACCAATTATTGTGGTTTTGGTAGTTCAATACAATACAAACCGGGTTACAGGGTGTGCGTCAGTGCATCAGTACTGGGTGTAGGCATGTTTCTTAGGCACAGAACAATACAGTGCAATATATTAATACAGTACAAAACAAACTTATATGCGTACAACAGTACGCAGGAAAGCAGAACAGAACAGAGGCTGGAAAAACATACTACTACTACTATTACTACTACTACTACTACGACTACTACTACTAAAGGATTGACACAGCATGTGTTAATACTACTTCGAGTGGCATGCGGCGAGTGTAGCTTCATTATCATACACAGCGGCCTCTTTTTCTTTGATCTCTCCTGTGGAATAAGTGTCCGTATTGTACTAGTACTTGAGAAATCATGTGACACAGAGTACGACATCACATGACAATCAGGCATGGTTCCCTGCAAAAAGGTTCTTTCTTTCAGACAGAAAGAACAGAGATACAGCCTTTTTGGCAAAAAAAAACCAAACCCCATCGTCATCGATGATCAAGTACATGTATTACTACTCCTCGGGCTCGGGGAGAACTCGCTCCCTATGTCAACACCATCGACGACGAAACATTTTGACTCGGCATATCAGTGTTTCCAACTTCATAAAATCGTTTTTCAAGTACAAAACAACAGTAGCCTGTACCTAGCAAGCAATCCTTACTCAAATTTCGGACAGTTTTAATCAACACTTATCAAAAGTCGTTCTCAAAAAGTTCAATCGAAGCTGGCGTCACACCGACATCTATTTAGCAGTTATTCCCCATCAAGCTGTGGGATACTGACGAGTATTTTGATCCAAGACGCAAATCAACCCTGAGCTTTAGCGAAGGGTTGATTGCATCTTGGATCAAAATACGAGTAAATGCTTTATCATTCTTTTTTGGTCAGTTTATGGTATATTTTGAACGTTTATCCTAGTAAAAACTGACAGTCGACAGCGGCTGCACTTAGACGAACGAGTTTGTACGTCGGCAGAGCACGACGCCGACAGAATAATGTGCGCCTTTTTATGCCGGCAAGACGGTGTCAATTCACTCATGAACTCAAATCTAAACAAAAACATTATTTTTCCACTAAAGACACAAAAAACATGCTGACGCTTTCAAGGAAATGTAAATTTGCGAGGTGAATGCGAAACCAATCAAGCACAGCACAGTCTGTTCACGCTTTGCACGATTAGGGCCCGTTCAAGTGGGGGTCTTCCTGTCGCGAAATATGAAGCTTTGTGAGTGTTTATTCTTATATTTGTAGTACACGTACACCGATTAAAGTATCCTTCCCCCAGCAGCTACATTTTATAACTACATGCATGACTCAAACGATTGAAGAAGCTTCTGTTCAATCGGAGATCTATCTAGACCACGAATCTGCTGCCATTCTCTGCGCCGATAGCACACGGCCAAATCAGTAAACAGCATTCTGTAACAGGCTGTCTGTTATTACTACTACTGGTCCATGAAGTTCTAATAGCTGTAAATTCTCACACACTAATCTGTGCTTCACTGGTTAGATTATGTTTTATTCATGTTGTATTTTCAGGTTTCACTCGTGGTGTGCCTGTTACTTCTCTCACCCAGTATCACAGAGGGTATGTATAGAGACACAGAGGGTATGCATAGAGAGACAGAGGGTGTATATAGAGACACTTAGGGTATGAATAGACACAGAGGGTGTGTATAGAAAGACAGAGGATGTATATAGAGACACTGAGGGTATGAATAGACACAGAGGGTGTGTATAGGGACACAGAGGATATAGACACAGGGGGTGTGTACAGAGACACAGAAGGTATGAATAGAGACACAGAGGGTATGTATAGAGACACAGAGGGTATGACTGTATAGAGACACTGAGGGTATGAATAGACACAGAGGGTGTGTATAGGGACACAGAGGATATAGACACAGGGGGTGTGTATAGAGACACAGGGGGTATGTATAGAGACACAGAAGGTATGAATAGAGACACAGATGGTATGTATAGAGACACAGAGGGTATGTATAGAGACACAGAGGGTATGTATAGAGACACAGAGGGTGTGTATAGAGACACAGAAGGTGTGTATAGAGACACAGAGGGTATGAATCACAGAGGGTATGTATAGAGACACAGATGGTATGTATAGAGACACAGAGGGTATGTATAGAGACACAGAAGGTGTGTATAGAGACACAGAGGGTATGAATCACAGAGGGTATGTATAGAGACACAGACGGTAAGCATAGAGACACAGAGGGTGTGTATAGAGACAAGAGGGTATTTAATAGAGAAACAGAAGGTATGTATAGAGACACAGAGAATCAGTGTGTATAGAGACACAGAGGGTATGTGTAGACACAAAGGGGGTGTGTATAGAGACACGTAGGGCATGTCTAGAGACACAGAGGGTGGGCATAGAGACACAGAGGGTATGTATAGAGACACAGAGGGTATGTGTAGACACAAAGAGGATGTGTATAGAGACACATAGGGCATGTGTAGAGACACAGATGGTGTGCATAGAGACACAGAGGGTATGTACAGAGACACAGAGGGTATGTGTAGAGACACAGAAGGTCAGTGTAGAGACACAGAGGGTGTGTATAAAGACACAGAGGGTGTGTATAGAGACACAGAGGATATGCAGTAAAGAGACACAGAGAGTATGCAGTATAGAGACACAGAGGGTATGTACAGAGACAGAGGATGTGTATAGACACAGAGGGTATGTTTAGCAACACAGCTAAAATTACGTTCATCAATTAACTGTGAGTTAAAATAAACCTTTTGATTGCATCTGTAAGTAAGATAAGGGTACTTGCGATGATATGATTATGATAATAGTGTTGGGCAATACAGTCGTGTCTTTTTATCATGGTTAGTCACTTTAAGGCTGACACGTACGTAAACACACAGTGAAACACTTACACATAGCTGGACGCACGCATACACAGTGACACACACACACACACACACACACACACACACACACACACACACACGACAACAACAACATAACAACAACAACAACAACCACAACAGCAGAAAACTAATAAACAAATAAAAAACAATTAAACGTAGTTTGACTAGACTCGTCGTGAGGTGAAAACTTGGCAGATGCTCGAGCTTTTCTCGACATGCACATCTCAGCTGTATACTTCCTCTTATCTCAGCCCAAAGTACACAATGATCTCATCTGGCCCACTTTTTTTGTTTTTTTTTTTTTTTTGTGTTGCCCCAACTCTTTTGCCAGTTCCAGTGGTGTTGCTCCCAGGTAATGGGTGGAATCCACGGAGGGCTCGGAAGCTGGGGCAATTAGTTTTATTATGCATGATGATGGAGATGAGGATGATGGTAAGATGATGCTATGGAGGTTCGTGTGGTCTGGGACTGCGGGACAGGGCCGCATTCCACGCTTCCTGTCATAAGTATCCCGACACTAACCAGGTTCGGGAACTACTGCCGGCCGTGTAATCATCCACATCATAAGACATACCGAGGGAAGCACCCCGAAAGTCGCATCCGTGAAGTGGGTAAATCTCGGCTGTGTGGCAACAGCCTCCCTATCGTGCCCATAGCACACCCGCTCTGGGTAGGAGCCGACCTAGATAGGAAAAATCCCGCTTGCCTCGGCTGGGACTCGAACCCGGGTCTCCCGGTCCATGGTCCGAAGTGCTAACCACTACACTTTCGGATTTTTATCCACCAGCACCCTAAACGGTGTTCAGCGTGGATTATTGTAAACTATACTGCTCTGCACTTTCCCGGTGACTTAACAGCCAGTGCGACAGCTAAACCACTAGCCCCGCTAAGGACAAACACAAGCACACACAACCCAGATATGAGTTGCTTGTCACGCCAACTCGAAATTGATTTAACTCCACGCGTCAGTTGTGTATGTTTATTTATGTATTGTTACTCGCGCACGAGATACTTACAATCTATTTCTTAACTGAAATGCCCCCCCCCCCCTCCCCACTGCTGTTCCGTACTAGCTCGCATGAGTGTATTTTTAGACGATCTTCCTTTGAAAAACGCGGCAGTATGCACGTAAGTATAAAATAGAGGGTCCCCAATTTCGCCCCCCCCCCACCCCCTCCCCCCGTGGATTCCACCCATAACCTTGGAGGTATACCATTGGAGCTGACGACGGCTTTGGGTAGGGAAAAACAGAAAAAAAAGGGGGGGGGGGGGGAGAGAAGAAAAAAGTCCAAGTCAGCAGCTTCGCTTCATTAGCTAGCCTTGGAGCGATATTACTGTGACGCGAGGCTTCGCGCAGGCCTCCTACGTTATTACTTGACATACGTGACTGTTTTGAAGCAAGAAATTAAGCACATTTGATGAAACGTTTTCCACAATGTTACTGTAAGCCAGACAAACGTGCGGAGGCTTTAAAGTCGGACTAATCCCTTTATTCGTACGTCGTGGGGTCAGCAAGGACCCAGTATACTACTCAGCATGTGGGCGCATCACGTTTCAACTTTCCATTACAGCTATCTGCTACTGGAGTATCGCCGGTGGTGTGGCCACGGTCGCCGCTGCGCCAGTTGTCCTGCCCGCCCTGGGGTTCGGAGCAGGAGGGATAGCCGCTGGCTCGCTCGCCGCCAAAGCCATGTCCCTGGCTTGGAGCACGGGCTATGGAGTGGGTCTTGTGTCCGCTGCGCAGTCTGCGGGCGCCGTGGGGCTGTCCATGACGGCGAAGACAGCCGCAGCAGCTGCCGGGGCGATGGTCACCCAGTTCTTTGCTTGCAGGGACAGTGGTGAGTGGGGTGGGTGGTGAGGATGTGTGTGTGTAGGGGGGGGGGGAGTGAGGGAAGATGAGCCGGAAAAAATAGAGCAAAGACATATTATTAGTGAGACTAGTAGGATTTCGTACGGAGGACTTCGTTGAGCAGCGTAACCCATTTACATGTAAATTAGGCTCACACGGCAGAGGCCGCGAGCTGCTAACGCGCTGCGATTAGCTAATGGTACCCGTAACGTGCGTAATTTACATGCAAGTGGGTTACGCTGCTCAGCGAAGTTCTCCGTACGAAGCCGTACTAAGTCTCACTATTGTCACACAAAGACATGTTGTCACACAAAGACATGTTGTCACAAAATGACATGTTGTCACAAAAAGACATGTTGTCACACAAAGACATGTTGTCACACAAAGACATGTTGTCACACAAAGAACACGGAAAACGCCGTGTTTTGGTCGGTTCGACGTGAGTGTAAACAAATTTATGCACATCCTGTATTTCTATTTCAGGTCCCGATTGCTGACACGTGACCTGAGGACGGTGGTCGGATATGCCGCAGCTGCTCTTTGGCCTGCTTTCATGTAACTTTTTTTTTTTTTTTTTTGGGGGGGGGGGATCTTGTTGCAGGCATGCTTATTATCTACTTTCACTTTTTTTCTCTTTAGCTGTGTCTTTGCTTTTTTTCGGTCCTAATACTCTCCACTCACTTTTGTTTCCGTTCAGTAAATTTTTTTTTGGGGGGGGGGGGGGGAATTCCATCCTTTATCTTCATTACCGGCCCGTCTTCTCATTCCGTTTTTCTTATCTACGTATTCAATTCCCAGGTAGTCTAAAGCGAAACTTTTGGATGATTTTCTGAAACTGAGGCAATACACGTTTGGTTAGAAGAAGAGTAACTGCTGATACCTGTATTTTCACAGAGTAAAATGACCAACAGGTTAGGCCCGTTTCCCCTGAATGCTGTATCCACGATGTTTAATGGATACCGGAAATGAGCAGACAGTCTGAAGCTGATGACGCAAGTCGGCGCAGTTTGTGATCACCGAAGATTTAAATTTCATCTGCGAACCACAAACTGTTTGTAATCTTTGTAATTCAGCTTCAGATTTTTCGTTTTAGCAAATCCGGGTGCAACATGACTGAACTGGATTAGTTTCTTTCGAAGCCGGGTCAGTGACTGACTTCGGGGCATTTTTGCGTACGCAAAAGTGAACGGGGAACATCGCGTAGTCTCCAACGGGAGTTATTCCTGCATATGCAAAACCACCCCCGGAGGGGAGTCAGTTTTGTGTGTCGAATTACATCGCTATCCATTTAACATTGGGGACACAGCCGGCATCGGAGAATAACGTTTTTTTTTATGTAACTAAACCCACCCCCTCGTGAATCATCAAGGTTGCTATAATGACGGCACACCCCCAAAAATATCCTGGAGAAGTTTCGGCGTACGGAATAGTAGTAACAGGTTTTATATTAAGCCTGCTCTTAACTGGGCTCCCGGCTGGGACCAAATATTTGTGCTGGTTTTTTCGTCATTGCCCCGTCTTTGATATCACCCTATGTGGTGGAAAAGGACGTTAAACCCCCAAACACCCACCCACCCTCTTAACTGGACACAGCGCGCGAAACACACGTGCACATCACAGTCGTTGCGCTCCGGGTGTGTCTACTAACTACAAAACTGAACACAGCTGTGCTCGGTGACAAACCGATTGGAGATCCACTGTCCGCCATGTTTGCGCGCCGAGTGACGTAGTACAGCCAATCAGAATCTGTTGGGGAAACCACAGTCACAGCTGTGGCTATTTGAAATCCAGGTTGCTGTGATGACGTCACAGCCTAGGAAACCCCCAAAATCACAACTGTGTCACAACTGTGGACAGCACTGTGGCGTTCCGCAGTGCCCATCTAAGAGCCGGCTTTAGAGTATGCTTAGGATGATGATGATGATGATGAAACTTTATTTTTCAACGGTAAAAGTTTTGACAGTTTACAAACTTGCCGTTGCTAATGCTAAAAAAGTAAAAAGTAGAAAAGCAAAAAGTGAAACAACACGCAAATAGTAGTAAGTAGGAAAACAAAAAGATTACTCAGCAAACGAATAGTAGTAAGTAGAAAAAAGTTAAACAACAAACAGTGTAAGGAATCCACATATAAAGAAATGCGCATGTGCAGACACATGCACCTGGCCTAGTGGGCGTGTCTGAAACATCCATACACCGGAGTTTACGAGCCCAGTCTGTTCAGTGATACAGTACGTATCATGTAAAGCGTCTATTGACTAGTTATAACATGCATAGATGCTTCTCAGTGATACATACACCAGACTGACTCTCACCAGTCACACTTCACCAGTCTTGCCTCCTCTTAGTTTCCTTTTGCGCACATCAGTCAGTCTTTAAATACGCGAGACCGGTCCACCTTGAGACACTATCACGTATGACTAGAATGAAGTCATAATTATATACTACGCGGAGATCTCCAGTTCCGCATTTCCCCGTCATGCTCTCCTCGCTTACTAGTACCTTTGTCCTCATTGCTGTGAATTAATTACCAGATGAACGCACGTGATGTACCGGTCATCACTGAAATGGTTGTATGTAGGCTTATGTGCTTAATACTCTCAGAAATCTGGAGGCAGCAGGGTCATTACCTGAAAATGTGTCCATCGGATTCAGTTTAAGTAAAAATCCAGTTTTCAGCCGCAATTATAATTCAGTGTGGATTTTGTTTTTGTTTAGTTGTGGTCACTTCAGTCCTCTGTCCGACTTGTCTGTGTGTGTGTGTGTGTGTGTGTGTGTGTGTGTGTGTGTGTGTGTGTGTGTGTGTGTGTGGTAAGGACACAAATTGCGTGTGGAGTCATGTGCAGCGTTTATCTGAAGAACCCTGTTTGGCGAGTGTGCTAGTTTGTAGTGATTTTTGTTGTCTGAAAAAGCGGCTGAACAGGACAGTCCGACGTGACACTGAGTCCGACCTGCCTGTCCTCTGTCTCAGTCCGACCTGTGTGTGTGTGTACTTATGTGTGTGTGTGTGTGTGTGTGTGTGTGTGTGTGTGTGTGTGTGTGTGTGTGTGTGTGTGTGTGTGTGTGTGTGTGTGTGTGTGGTAAGGACACAAATTGCGTGTGGAGTCATGTGCAGCGTTTATCTGAAGAACCCTGTTTGGCGAGTGTGCTAGTTTGTAGTGATTTTTGTTGTCTGAAAAAGCGGCTGAACAGGACAGTCCGACGTGACACTGAGTCCGACCTGCCTGTCCTCTGTCTCAGTCCGACCTGTGTGTGTGTGTACTTATGTGTGTGTGTGTGTGTGTGTGTGTGTGTGTGTGTGTGTGTGTGCATGTGTGCGTGCGTGCGTGCGTGCGTGCGTGATACGTGAGTGCGTGTGTGTGTGTGTTCAGTGCTGGAAGTGTGTATGCCGCCCTGGCCGGTGATAGAAAACGTGCAAAGAGTAGGGGTTTTTTTCTCTCAGAAAACCTGACTTTCTGCAGAAAGCACTCAATAGCAGATTTGTTTTTCTCAGAAAAGTATTTAAAATTCCTGTTTCTTAAAATAGCCCCTATAGGCTACTTTTTCCATGTTTTCTGCAGGAATACAGAACTGTGCCATTTTCCACAAACAAACAAACAAACAAACAAACAAACAAACAAACCAAATTTTCTGCCAATTTGCCATTTTTCTGACGAAAACCTGTTTTCAGGCAGAAAAACAGGATTGCCGATTTTTTTTTCTAACACTGAGAAAACCAGCTATTCTGCTGAAAAAGTATCATAAAACAACAACAACAACAACAACAACAACAACAACACACACACACACACACACACACACACACACACACGCACGCACGCACGCACGCACGCACGCACGCACGCACACACGCACGCACACACACACACACACACACACACACACACACACACACACACACCGGCCGTGACTGACAGCAACAACAAATCACGTGCTTTTTTTAACCTAAAGAAAAACATGACTGTCCATTTTCTGAAGGAAAAAAACCTGCTGTTTTGTCAGATCTCACCAACAGTATATGTTTTAAATCGCTGTCGGTGTTATCGGACACTTTCAAAGCACAACGTTACACCCCTTGATACTGTGACCGCCGGTGTCATAAAGTTGTTGGACCCCCATAGTACTTGGACCCCCCCGGTCCAATAACTTTAAAGTTAATGGACCCCTCCTATAGTTGTTGGACCCCCCTGTTACTTAAAGGTGTTTCTTATTACTTAAGGTGTTTTAGCCCATGCCATGATTGTTTACAGATCTCCCTGTGATGTTTGAACACACACACACACACACACACACACACACACACACACACACACACACACACACACACACACACACACACACACACACACACACACGGAGAAGGCTTTTTTGGTACATGTATGAGTCGTGTATAATTCATGCTCCAATCCTGTTATTTTGATCATTAATTACTGGTTATTATCAATTTGTCTACACAAATAAATGATGCTTGGTATTGAAAGAAAAAAAAATGATTAAAATCTCAATGGTAAATATTTTCTAAGGAAATCTTTAAGAGGCCAGCAGAAACAATTATAATTTATTATAAAACGTGGTTAATTAAAACACAGAAAACAAAACGTAGTTTACAAGGGATGGCGATTTACAAAAGTCGTAAACATGTCGGAATCACAGATTTCACATTAACAAATAAACTTCCTGAAATATTAAAATGACATTACACCATTAATATTTTTTTATTTACCCCTCCATGTACCCCCCCCCCCCCCCCACATCCTCTCACCTACGTCGTATTGACCCTGCCCCTCCGTACATACGACGCAACCCCCCCCCCCCCCACACACACTGTGACAAACACGCGCGCGCGCACACAACGTCAAAATTCACACATGCCACCGCAACCCTTTAACCCCATACCTCCTTCCCAGCCCTCCGAGCAAATAGATTCCCCCCATCCCTACCTGGCGTCGTCCAAATACTCACCCTCACCCCTACCATCTCCATATTGACTCGCACACACACGCCTGAATACGCACACACGGCAAACAGAGATACTTTTTTTCCTTCAGAAATCCAGTGTGTCTGCGTCAATACCTCAGCTAGTTCAGTTTACCTGTACCAAGGTTACTCCTAAACCATAATGTGTCGTGCACGAGTGATAGAAAAGAGAATAGAGCTATAAGTAATTGAATCTTTTTTAAAGTGAAAGGGGGGTCCAACAACCATAGAGGGGGTCCAATAATTATACCCTCTGATTATAATTGTTGGACTCCGGGGGTCCATTAACTTTAAAGTTATTGTACCGGGGGGGTCCATTACTTGGGGGGTCCATTAACTATACCACACCGGCAGCCACCCGGTACATCTGCTCGGCTGACCCAAATCAGGCTGGCGGATAAGATACTAACCGTTTTATAAAGCGCTTATTCTCAGTGAGCTGGATGCGCATACAGGGCTAAAAGGACTGACACAACTATAAACTTTGAAGAACGTAAAAGAGCCGAAAACTAAAACTAGTAAAAGCGGAGCTAAAAACTCGTAAAAAAGAGCTACTGAGAAGAAATAAAAGCGGAACTAAAACTGAGAAACCAGCACACACACACACACACACACACACACACACACACACACACACACACACACACACACACACACACACACACACAGAGACAAGTCGGACAGAGGACTGAAGTGACCACAACTAAACAAAAACAAAATCCACACTGAATTATAATTGCGGCTGAAAACGCACACACACACACACACACACACACACACACACACACACACACACACACACACACACACACACACACACAATCTCTCTCTCTCTCTCTCACACACACACACACACACGGCACACACTCAGGCTGACACACACACACACACACACACACACACACACACACACACACACACACCGTCCGTGACACACAGAGAGAGAAACCGTGACTGAGAGTTAGTCTCTGCGGCTTACTCTGACCTGACGGATTCGAGACAAGGCCAAATCGGCAAAGGTAAAGTAGTTGGAGTCGTGATCGATCCACATTTGCAAATCATCGGCAGCCCAAAACTGATAGCACTCCCGGAAACCGAAAGTAGGCCTCTTTCCACGATTTCCCCAAACTGACGTCACCACTTGAACCCGGTGTAGGATCCGGTCCGGTCCCCCCTCTGAAGTAGTCCCCCGGGGGACCAATTCGTGGCAAAAACTGCTCTATAATGGTCCCCCCTTAGACATCCACAGTTTGACTGGACATACCAAATAATCCTCATGAGAGTCCAATGTGAAAATGGAAAGATCAAGTTTGCTTTTGAAATAAAGTTTTTCTTGTCAAAGAACGTAATTGTCTATTTCAGGTTTTGCTAGAGAGAGAGAGAGATAGAGAGTGAGGGAGAGAGAGAGAGAGAGAGAGAGAGAGAGAGAGAGAGAGAGAGAGAGAGAGAGAGAGAGAGAGAGAATATTGATTGACTTATTTATTTATTGTTTGAAATTCTAGTAATATTTAATGTTCAGTATTGTCTAAGGGGGGACCATTATAGAGCAGTTTTTGCCACGAATTGGTCCCCCGGGGGACTACTTCAGAGGGGGGACCGGACCGGATGCTACACCGGCAAAGAACTTGTGACGTGCGCTGCGCAGTACGGCACTTCTCAGTCGATCAGCATCAGCTGAAACGCCTTCCTTTCACAACAGAACCACCGTTTCAGTCTCCGTTCTCTCACTTTCGACTTTTAGCCGACAACGAGTAACCAGGTGAGTGCATAAACTATACATAGCCGACTGTGTGGGGATATTCGAGTTCAGCTGTTCAAATTCACAAGAGTTCACGGCTTTCAACACACCGATTCAGTCGTGTACGGCTTAACCGTTGACTGACTCAGTGTTATTTTGCTGAGATTTGGCTGTGGCAGGGACTTACATAGAGAGCTCTCCGCTGTATGTCTCTGGCTGTGGTTTGTGAACTAGCAAACAGAGAAAAGCCCAAAGGTTTTCTGCACTCTAAAGAAAAGTTCGTCTGCTTCTGATCGCTCACTGGAAGCACCGTTGGCATTGTGATGTGTTTCTGCCGTTAGGCTGACGTTCTCACCTCCTTTGTTTTGGCCCGTCAGCAGCTGCAGCTGTCAAAGGAGCAAAATATTTTCACTCCCGCCCCTTCAGCCAAGTTGGTGATCAGTCTTTCGGACAAAACCTTTTATGTAGTGCATTAGCTTCTGATGGGATGTGTGTGTGTGTGTGTGTGTGTGTGTGGGGGGGGGGGGGGGTAGTAAAGTAGGCTGGGCAGAGTAAGCATGTCAGTTATACCAGTGCTTTTGCACGCTGCATGTGAAGTTTCTTTGTTACGAACCGAGCCGGCCGCTTTGCCGGGGATGTGCTTACTGAAATTGAGCCAGTTCAGGCGCTTAGTGCTGGCTTCCCCCCCCCCCCCCCCCCTTTCGGGATATCACCCCAGACAGCACGGCAATATTACCCCAATATTGCCCCAACATTGGCTCCTTTATTGGGGCAATGTTGACTTACAATATTGGACCAATGTTGGAAGTGCAAATCGGTCTAATATTGGGGCAATATTGGATTTTTCATTGGATCCAATGTAAATCCAATATTGGTCCAATATTGGTGCAATGTTGGTCCTGTATTACTCCAACATTGGCTGAACATTGGATATGCTTTGAATGCAATATTGGATTGTTCTTGGATGCAATGTTTATCCAATGTTAATCCAATATTGGTCCTATGTTGGTCCTGTATTACTCCAACATTGGCTGAACATTGGATATGCTTTGAATGCAATATTGGATTGTTCTTGGATGCAATGTTTATCCAATGTTAATCCAATATTGGTCCTATGTTGGTCCTGTATTACTCCAACATTGGCTGAACATTGGATATGCTTTGAATGCAATATTGGATTGTTCTTGGATGCAATGTTGATCCAATGTTAGGGCAATGTTTGCCTTCCTTGCATGGATCCTGTACTGGCTGAATTTTGGACTGGGTTTCTGAAACATGCGGGTACACAATGCAAGATTTTTTACAGTATCGCAGGTAAACCATGACACAACACATCATGCACTCAACTTTCATTCAATAACAAAACAAGTCAAAAACAAATATCAGGTTCGTTTGTTGTATTGATTTTCCATTTCCCTCTCCCTCTCTCTGCTGCTGTTTCCTTTTCTCTCGCTCCTGCTTTTGCCCCCCTCTGTCACTTGACCGCGTGATGAAACAGCCGGTTAAGGCGTCTAGCTGAACCAGGGTTGCATCAGGGTGCTTTTGCCTCGTTGCCTCTGAAAAACAGAAAGGGGAATGCAAAACCCTGTTTGGAACATAACAGTGGAATATATGTGTAGGAATTATAATTAAATATGATAAATCTCGTAACTGCCGCACCTGCCTGGCAACATCAGTATTGTATTTTACTCAGTAACTTACAATTTCTCAGAAAAAAAATCTTTCAAACTGTACTAATTTTCCTATGTACACTGATCCACAAAGCAAAAACATTTTCCAGTTATTTACTTAAAAAAAAAAACAAACCCAAAACACCCCCCTCCCCCACCAACTTTGACTAATAACAATAGAACAGTGCTAGTTATATAATGAACAAAATCCAGACACACCATGATTCTTTTCATCACAGAGCTGTTTGTTTAGCAGTAGTTTAATAAAACTGTTGACACACACAAACAGGATATTTTCACCTACCGTACATGGTGTCCAGCAGGTGCTGAAGGTCCCGTAGCTTGCCTTTACTCTTGACTTTACTCAATGTGTAGGGAAAAGCAAGTCTTGGGTAGATGAGCCACTTCCACATTTTTGTGACAATTTCCTTAAGGCTGGCGCCCTCGATGGCTGAGAGGAACAGGACCTGCAATTATACATTTTATGAACATCTTACAGGAAACAGTCATACTCAACAATCACCCTTGTATCAGTGTGCAAAATACGTTTGGGTCATTCTTATTTTTTTAAAAAAGGCAATGACCTTGAAGACCCATTGAAGTATTCCTTTGTACCTGAACTTTAATCACTGTATCAAGTTTTGTAAGACATACCATTGAAATTAAGTCATTAGCAAGTTTGAGAGATAAACTGGCCATGGTTCTGTGGTAAGATGTACAGATGATTACACAAAAGCCAAAATTTACTTACAGCCCTGCTTCTTTCTGCTTGCTCGCCCAGGTCGTCCCTCGTTTCTGCAGGGTACTTCCGTGGTGGTAGAGCTGGTGTTGGTACCTCAGTGGGCTGAGGCAGCAACATGGCCATGTCCAAGCTGTAGGGCTTTGAGGGCTTCCCCCACCCTCCCTACCCTGTTATCGGGGGTGGTGACCCGACTGAGTATATGATGTCACCCAGTCGGGTATGCACCTCGCAAAAAAGGGCGCTGGTTGCTCCACTAGTTCGTCTGAAAACAGAAAAAAAAAATTGATTTAGCACCACTGTACACCTGCCTTGCAAACCTGTCATGTCGGGGATGATCATTTCAAAACAGGAATCTAACTTTATTTTGGATCATACAGTATGCAAATGGAAAAATAGTCATTGGCCAGTCATTGCTTCTGTTTGGAGAAAGACTTGAAAATGACAAAGTGAAAGTATGATGAATCTGTTCACCATCTGTGTCGCTGGAATCAACCTCTTCAGTTCAAGAGTCTCTTGCTTCAATTTCATCTAAAAAAAAAACTCTTGGATACCTATATCATCTTCCTCTTTTTCGACCTCAAACATTCCATCAATGTTATCACCTTGGTCTACCCCTTCTACTGACGGTGCCAGTGGCACCGCTCCCTGACACTGTTAAGGGTTAACCTTTGACCCCGCAGTTTCTACGCTCAGTGTATGTATAGCGGGCAGTTCTACACAACTTTCAGATGAAGTATAACCGGGACAGTAGAAAGAACTGACATTTGGTCTTTTAGGTGGTTTGTTTGAATATCCTGTCTTTCGTGTGTTAAACCTGAACAAGTTTCCGAATCATGCTGAGTGAATGAACACTGCGCGAGAATCAGCAAGACTGGCACTGAACACCTCATCTCTAGCTGTTTACCTACTTTTCCTCCTTTCTGACCAGTAGGATACTGACGACATCGTTTTCAGTGATCAAATGCAACTTTGCCTTATATTTTCAAACTGATAATTAAACAAACATACCTTGAATCCAGGCTGATGATTGCAACTGTTGGCAGCGAAAGTCTCACCAAACGTGCAGTGCTAGTGGTTTGAAAATGGCGGCCTTAGTCTAAACACAAGGATCGCTGCATGTGCATGCGAATGCGAAACACGTGCGTGGTCAGTTTACGCGCCGCGGGGTAGGGGCTGGTAGGGGTCAGCACGCGCGCGCTCAGCCAGCTCTATTGGAACCGCAATTCAGTGCGTGTGCAGGTGCAACTTGCTTCAGCAAAGGCGATAGAGCACGCCGCGCGCGCTGACGCTTCATTGGCTCGCAAAGCGGTGCAGTATCAGTTCCAAGTAAGCGATTCCTTGTACTTGGATTCCAAGGCAAAAGCAACATTGCTGCAATATTGACCCAATAGACTGTGCTGTCTGGGACAGACACTGAGTTTTGGTTTTGCTGAAGTTAATTTTTGTTCTGTTGGTAGGCGGTGTATGCCGTGTGTGCGGCCTCTGTGTGTGCGGCCTCTGTGTGTGTGTGTGTGTGACTGTGTGTGTGTGTGTGTGTGTGCGTGCGTGCGCGCGTGTGTGTGTGTGTGTGTGTGTGTGTGTGTGTGCGTGCGTGCTTGTGTGTGTCACACTGTGTGTGTGTGTGTGTGTGTCTGTGCCACAGTATGTAGGAGTGCGTGTGTCAGTGTGTGTGTGCCACAGTGTGTGGTCATTGCAGCTGCCCTATTGTTCGCTTAGAAAACTTGACACTGACAGGTAGTAAATACATGAACCTCAGTTCTGTATGTCTTGTTTAATTTCAGGTTCCTGATATTCTTTTCATTCTGCTGACAATGCCTACCTCGACTACAGGTTTGTCACTCAGTGTCAGTTTTTCAGTTTTGGTCCTGCATGCGAAAATCATACAAGATTAACGGGTCCTTAATGATTCTTACTGGCAGCAAACATGAGTATAATCAAAGTGCAACACCTTCACGAAGCCAAATTTAAATCCCAAAATGAATTAATGAATTAATATTTTTAGTGAGAACACTGGTGCAACGGCAAACTTGGTATGAATTGATCGAGTTAAAACATCTGCATCCAGGTCAAAAAGTCCTGTAATTCTTTATCAAAGTGTCATAATTATGTTTGATATGGAATATAGTCAAGTCGAAGTAAAGGTGCCAAATGTCAAAGTGGTGCTTGATGTCAGGCTCGTTTCTTGCCATGTAACTCTTGATTTGGACATGCCTGTCAGTCACAAGGTGACTGATGCTGAGATGACGTTTCAGGACAGCAAGGCCCCTTTGTAGCCCCTCCAGCTCCATTGCATGGGAATTTTTAACAGTGTTGCTCTGGAAAAAAAAGTGCACATAACATTTTATTCAAAATAATGATTGGGGGGTGGGGGAGGGTATTTCAAGGTTGTTCAGCTTTACAATCTGTAGGAATGTACATTTGGAGTAATTCTGTACAAATTGCCATGTCTTGAAATTGCAAAAAACACACAAAAAAACAACAACTGTACAAGCAACACCAGTGCTTGTTATCAGAAGATATTCACACAAAAATATTCACAAAGTTGATATAAAGAAATAACCAGCACAACTGTACTTTAGTTACCTGTATCAATTCAATGTGAAGGACTTCCATTGTTGTGGCATCCAAGAGGCTGTATGCACCATATTTCGCACAGTGCCCAGGAGAATCACATCTGCCATCTCCAGCCAGTTTCACTGGGCGTGCCCTTGGCCGTGATGCAAAAAGCTTCTCCTGGCAACGTGCCCAGACACTGCGCACTGCAGGGACCAAGTAGGCACCTTGCAGGCTGTTGTAGGTCGTCTGTCCGAAGATGGCGATGCTGGCACTTTTAAATAAGGTGATCAACCTTGAAGGGGAGCAGGCTGTGAAAAATACTGCAGCTGCCAGGACGAGGTTGCCCAGTGGTAGTCGCTTGGAGTAGGGCTGTGAAGTCCAAGTAAACTTGTGGTTGCAGTGCTCGCAGCTGCAGCAATACTCCACAGCAGTCCCCTCCACCCCTTTTCGCATGACTTGGCAAATGCTGCTGCACTTCCTGCAGACACTCAACAGTTCTTCCAGCTTCGACTCAAATACCAAGTACTTGGTCTCCTGGAATGGGTCGACGTTGTTGAGGTCCTCAGTGAGTCCGCAGCTATAACAAATGATGACAAAATTGTTTTATCATGTATTATTCAAGTGACACTTGCACATGCTGATCAGAAAGGTGTAAGACATTCAGAGAGATCTGCTGTTCCTTTATAAGATAACACCCCCCCCCCCCCCATCTGTTGTTTACCTTTGTTTTTCTTTTGGTGTTGGCTCTTGCCAGTCATGGTCTTTAGTGTTCTCAATTCCGGCTGAAGCTTCCTCTTCCTCCTCAGTGTCACTGTCATCGGTGTCAAAACAGCTTCAACAAACAAGAATGAAAAAAAAAAAGACAAAAAACTTATGTATACCATCACATGTGTACGGTTTTGTTGCACGTATTATATAATTATAAGAGCAAATGTAAGCAATAAGGTGTAAGAAAAACATTGATGGTTATTAGCTTGATTGTATATGTACATGTAGCTTTAACAATAAGAGAGTGAGCAAGCGATATCATCACTAGTTACACATGTAGCTATAGATGTAATCATTTTGAAATCATGTACACATGAAGTTTTGCATCCACACACACATCACCTACCCAATTGGATCTGTTTGGCTTTCAGCGTGTGCAACAGTTGGGGGTTGAGGTGGGTCTGCTGGTGCAGGGGAAGTCTCGGGCAGTGTTGAGTGGGCTTGCAGTGATGCCACAGCCAAGGAAACTGTTTGCTGTAACACACTTGCCACCTGAAATAGCACAGAAAGTTCACTTTTACTTGACTTTCTGCCTTGTACATGTATCAAGATATGAAAAGAACTGAAGTGACGTTTGCAGAAAGTTAACAACTAGAATCATCAATGTTCATAATTACAGAATTAAACCTATCAATAAAAAATCTATTTATGAGAACTTGTGATGTAAACACAGTGGGTACATGTTAGGTACAGCTTTCATACTGGATATTGGAATTAAAATCACTAACATTTTTCAACTTTTTTTTTTTTTCAAAAGAGCTCCTTGCACTGGTAAATGTAAGAACCAAGACCTGTGCTTGTTGAATAAATTAAACTTGAAGTACCGTTATCCTGGGAGTCTGAACTGCCTTGTCCAGTACTGGCTTCCTGCAAAGTGGTAGTGTCTGGACAGAGACAGAGCATTTGTCACTTGAGTCAGAATCTGATGCCTCTGGTTCTACCTCAGCGTCGGCCTGGGATGAGTGTGGAGTGTCAGGCTGAAGCAACTCATTCACCATCTGTACATGATCAGAAAAAATAGGTTGATAATTAAAAAAAAAAATTTTTTTATTAATAGTTTTAAAAGATGAAGTAATGATTGTTTCAAAGATGAAGTTTCTGAATATGGCATACCCATTACAGTTATCCCCTCTCCTCCTTTCCTTCCGTGTGATTTAATTTGCTTTTACAGAAAATTCTAAACCTACACCAAAGTCCCCCCCCCCCCCCACCTGTGGGTAGCAAAAATGAGAAGAAAAGTTGTGTTTTGCAGATTAACAAGCGAGTGCTAGTATGCAGCAACTGGTGTAAAGTATCATCAAAGTCTGTGACACGAACAAAACACCAGCTGCCTCGGACTATTTCTATCGCCCCCAAAATACATATCCAATAAACACATTGCCATCTCACCTCCTTCCTCCTGCGCTTTATGTACGCAGGTCGCGTGTTGTCAGCCTGCGATGTACCCCGTTTCCTCGGGTCTTCCAGGCAGTGGCGAAATATTGTTGGAACTGCATCCGGCTCCAACTGTGCTCTGTAGGCAATTCCCTCTTCGCGGCTCAACCGCGTACGCATAGTGAAGCAGGATGCTTCAAAATGCCGCGAACAGAGAACATCGTGCGGACCCGGCTTCCACAGTTTCTTCGTATTTGGGTCCAGCCGATTCATTTTTACAGCCCATTCCTGCTTGAGCCTTGAGTCCGATGGAAAATAATGAAAACTCAAGTCTGAGTCCTTTTTTTGCACTTCCGAACAATCGGCGGCAGCACACTCTTTCGGCATGATTATGTCGCGAGCCGGCACGCGCGCATCCGCGGCTGCAGCAAAACCGCTGACGGCGAACGTTGCTACACTGTACTTTCGTTTCTGCATCCTCCTTGTGACGTCACAGCCAAGGGCTGGCCGGCGCGGGGAATTTGAAGTCTCGCGTAGCAGACGAATTTGGCCGATTTTTGAGCATGCATTTTGTGTAAAATTAGACTGATGCAACACAAAACCTGAGATTTACTGATCGGTTTTTGCATCTTTAGATGTTTACCTATATCATTAAATCACCCCAACTGCTTTATCTAACCTTAAAAAAAGCCTGATGGGGTCCTTTAAGAATGATTAGTTGCGATTAGACTCTGTGACTGGATACAGGAGTTCCGTCCCTTGATCATCACTTTTGCTAACCGCAGCTGCTGTCAACGGATTTTGAAATCAGACTGCCCAAACCAAAACATTTTTGATATATCTGTAAGCTAATCTGCGTAAGTTTAAATGCTTTCTGTAACTGCTACAGTTTAAAAAAAAGACATGCTGGATGCAGTTACATTAAAACAAATTATGTAATATAATTAATATAACACATATTATGTAATATAATTAATATAATACAAATTATGTAATATAATGTAATAATATAATTATGTAACACATGTAATGCTAGTCCTGTGTCTGTGTGTCTGTCATTTACCTGAGACAAATGTTAACACCAGCTGACATGTTCTGTGTGTGTGTGTGTGTGTGTGTGTGTGTGTGTGTGTGTGTGTGTGTGTGTGTGCTTCGTTCATTTGTACCTGCATGCTTGCAGGTATGTGTTTTGTATTTAATGTTTATTTCATTTGCATTTTCCTTTTTAACTGTTATACTTAGTGCTTGTTTAACATAGTTTAATGTGAGGCAATGCCAGTGCTTATTGTCTTAAATTGTGTTTTAGCCAATGACTGAGTGTGTGAATGTGTATATGTATTTCTATGGTATGTTTGTGTATATCAATTGTGTTTTTTATCAAGAGAAGCAAAGCAAATTCTTCTTAATTGTAACTAAGAAGCAATAAGTCTATCTTATCTTATCTTATCTTATGACATACTATTTTCCTGCCCACTGGTATTTGGTATGACTAGTCTGTTCTTTGCATTTGCTGATACGTAGCCTAATAAATATACCAAAGTTTTGTTATTAGTTACCTCAGTGTACTTCTTAAAAATTCAGTTCAATTCAAATTACTTTATTAATTAGGGAAATTATGTAAAAATATGTAAATATTTAATACTGTTATATCATCTGTGATCTTATCAACAATAATCTCTTATAAGGAACAGTAATGAGTTGCTATCACCCAGGACCAAGTGTTTTAACTGCTGAAGTATATTTTCCATGTATAGTCCACCTTGAACACTTGTCAATCTGTGCAGGGATTGGACTGGTGGTCGGAGGTGTTGCAGCAGCGGGTGCAGCAACCGTCGCCCTGCCTGCCTTGGGATTCGGTGCTGGTGGGATAGCCGCTGGGTCACTAGCAGCCAAGGCCATGTCTGTCGCTTGGACCACAGGATGGGGCGTGTGGGCTGTATCGGCAGCCCAGTCCGCAGGGGCACTCGGTATCTCCCTGGGCGCGAAAGCTGCGGCTGGTGCAGTGGGGGCCACTGTTGGTGCAGTGGGCGGAGCTTTGTTCGGCCGCTAGAAAAGGTAAGAGTACTTTATTGATCCCTCGCGGGAAAATTACATGTCTGCTCAAAAATACAGTGCAATACAATACATTAAAATTCTGCACACATACACACACGTACACGCACGCACCTCTTGCCCGCTGTTTCACTCCTCATTTAGACATAATGCAAAACAGGCATGTAATGTACATCACAGTTGTCTGCTCATAATGGAAAAATATATACTAATGCAGACATGTGACGGCAAACCACGGGCTACAGTGTGCTGAAAATTATAAGTTAACTAAGTAAAACAAACAAACTTCTCATTTTTTTCATTTCTCGCCCTCTTTGGCTTACACCACTGATCAAAATTTAGTTCTTGCAGTTTTTGTTTTGCCCTGTCTGCCCGTGGTATGTATTTCAG
>JACVVK020000125.1:0-107500 GCA_018292915.2 Batillaria attramentaria | reverse complement strand
TATGATGCCTGAGGCTAATAGGGAATATCATAGGCATTTTGAGGCCCTGTGTATGAGTGTCCTTCGCCCACAACAACAAGAAACACACAAAACAAACCGAAGAAAGACAAGTTGTCACACAAAAGCCATTTGACCAACTATTTCTGGACACGCCGCGTAAAGAGTGATTTATTGTCTCATGACATGAGATTATTTTGTCAGTGGAACTGAACCACAAAATTGCCACTTGGAAACTCCTTGTCTGACATTCAAGAAATGGCAACTTTGTTTTTGCAGGTAGTGAGGCAAAGCACAGACTGATAGTATGGCAGTTTGAAGCAGTGTGGGCTCATTGCCTCTCACAGTCGCTTCGTCCGACTGCCCAGCATATACACAGACACAGAGACAGACACAGACAGACAGACAGACACACACACACACACACATACAGACACTCACACACACACACAGACTCTCTCTCTCTCTCTCAGTCTCAGACAGACAGACAGACAGACAAACAGACCGACACTGACCGTGCAAAGACAGACACTGACACTGACAGACACACAGACACAGACACACACACACACACACACACACACACACACACACACACACACACACATCGCTATGCGGCACACACACACACACACACACACACACACACACACACACACACACACACACACACACCCCTCAGGCACTCAGCCAGAGCCTGCACAAGTTCAGACAGCCGGGCGATTGCGCCGCCGACAGAATCAATTTCGGTCGTTCCTGGAACTGACTGGCCAACACGCACTGGAGGAGAACGCAAACAACACACTGTCATGTACACACACAGACAGTACACACCTCCAAACGCACAGTACCCGTGTAGCACGCCAGATAAACTTGCCGGCACGACCGATAACGAGTGACGAGGACGGAACACGTGCGCGAAATGGGAAGCACTGAGAAAAGAGCAACTAAAACGGTCACTGATCCGCCGAACACTGTGTCAGCCCGATTCTGATGATTCGGCCGACGTCTTTTAACTCTCTCTATGCCAAGATCCTCGTTTGGGACCCTCAAGTACACAAGGCTTGGCTGCAGAGGTTCAGTTTGTGAGATCGCCAAATTTTTATTTTTAGTCTCAGTATCATGATTTAACTGAAGCGGGGAATTCAATACAGCGTTAGCAAAACGGATTTCTACCAGTCAAAGGGAAACAACCGTCTGTTGATCTGCCACTGGGGAAAAAAAAAACCCTCTCAGCATAGAGAGAGTTAAAGAATGCATTGGACCATCTGCGTGCACTGTTGTTTCAAGAATGTGCATGGTCTACCGGTTTCTTTGAACTCAGTTTCAAGAAATTTTCGTAACTTCACGAGTAGTCCCCATCCTTAAGCTGCACTGATCCTTTACACGTACGCATTAAGCGCTCAGGCTCAATGCAGCTTAATCCAGCGCTAAGCTGGAAGTGCCCCAGAGATAGTGGCACTGCCGGCAAGTTCATCTCTGATGCTACACCCATCAACAAAAGAATCTGGAACACAGTATGAGCAAGGCTTCATAAGTTTGTGTATTTGTATTTAACGTGTTCAAAAAGTGGATCGTTATGGAAGAGCAAGAGATTACTGTACAGCAATAAAACACACCAACAGTAGAAACACAGCCGTAACATTGAAAGTGGTCCACTGAGTTCTTAAAGCGCAGCCCGCAGATTTAAAGATCTGTTGAATGAATAAAACGCCGCTGTTTTTCGAACACTCCTGCGAATGTACTCCACAACTACAGCCTTTGAGCTCTGTCAGATTTTGCACACTGTTTTCAGCGCTTCGGAAATCCGACCCCATTAAAGAGCACTCCATGTGTACCTTCAGACACCGAAGGAAACACATTATACATGTACATCATTACTACAATATGTTGTGTGCTGCACGAGAAAGATTTGAAACCTTGATGTTTCGTGTTCGGTCGGTGGCACAGTGAAGTGAGCTCAAGCTAGAGCAAAGTTTTAGTCTGGATTTGTGATCAGAAACACTGAAACCGGCGGTTGACTGTTGACAAGGTTGACTGTACAGTGCGCTTGGCACAATCGCGAAAACCGCACACAATGTGTTAACAAACAAACACACAAACAAACAATGAAACAAACCTATCCGTTTGTGCTCGGTACACAGTCAAAATGTGTCAAAGCATCACCGTTTCCAGTGTCTCTCAAACCGCCGTGAAATCCGTGATGAATTTCAGTTCACTGACGTCAGTCTGCAGCTGTACTCTTAGCCAACAACATCACTGTTTCTAGTTTGTGCAGCACACAACACTCGTTTGCAAGCGCAGAAGCTGCTGTGCTCCTCCTTTTTCGTGAAACTATTTATTTATTTACTAATTTAAACCATAGACGATTCGTGCGCGTTTTTTGGGGGGGTTAAATAAATCGGCGTTTTGTTTCACCAACAGATCTTTAAATTAGCGGGCAGCGCAGCCGTTGGGGTTTTGCATAGTGGTCAGTTTCTTCACACAGCATGCAACCTTCGCAATCAGTCAGTCGGCTGATTGATTGGGTTTTTTTTTTCATTCTCTGGGCAAACGATTAATTTAAGACACTTCGAACCACGTCCGGAGAGAAACTTTAAGGTGACTGTACAATTCGTGTAGTGCGAAACTAATTGATTTGTGATGAATTATTAAAGTTCACACAACGCAGACTAGTCACAAATTGTTCACCAACTTTCATCTAAAAAATCAGGGACCGGATGCATGGAGAGACACTACGAAATACGTCAGAGACTAGACAGCACGCGTGTTTAGTAGGACTTCGTAAAGAGGACTTCGTCGAGCAGCGTAACCCCATTTAATGCAAATTAGGCACGTTGGAGGGGGGGGGGGGGGTACCGATAGCTAATCGCATCGCGTTAGACTCCCGCAGTCTCTGCCGTGTGAGCTTAATTTACATATAAATGGCTTACGCTGCTCAGAGAAGTCATCCTTACGAAGTCCTACTAAACATGCCAAGTATTACAGTATTACGCAAGTCTCGGACTTACGGCCTGTCATTTCTCCATGCATTAGATCCCCAGATATTTTCGAAATCGTCTGACAACACGGATGACTCAGGTCAGGTCAGGTCAGGTCAGGTCAGGTCAGGTCAGGTCAGGTCAGGTCAGGAACAAAGCCGAAGATCTATCTCAGCCCTGAGGTATCCTGTGGGCTGTCCCTAACCCTTGCTGTGCACCAGAGGGGTGGGTGGGTGTGGGTGGGTGGGTGGATGTTTGGGGGTTTAACGTCCTTTTCCACCACATAGGGTGATATCAAAGACGGGGCAACGATGAAAAAGCCAGCACAATATTTGGCCCCAGCCGGGATCGAACTCACGACCCGAGCATTAGAAGTCCAACGCTCTACCATTCGACCACCCCGGCTCCCCGTGCACCAGAGGGCACGTGCTTTTTCGGCTTCGTCTTAATAGTCTGACTATAATTATAACTAACATGGTGATTGGTCTTCGTGTTGAAAGTAGTTTAGTCTTCCCCTAGAACTCAATATCTCGATCCTATTGATTAAAAAAAAAAAATTATTCATTTACTTTTTGGGGGTCTTTGTAGACATTGTTACCAATGGCAGATATAAAAACTAACCGTTGACTGACATATCAAAACAAAGTGAGCTTATGTTATGGACCTTCGTCGTCTGTCTGTCTGTCTGTGAAAAAGTTTTACATTGTCATTTCGCAGGAGCTACAAGCACTTTTTAATATTAAATTCCTTCCACCGTTGCCGGGGAAAAAAAAAAGAACTTTGACTGATTCACTCAAAGTTAGCCTCTTAATTCTGAGTCGCCTTGGGATTGCATGTATGAAATATGTATGTAAACGACATACTAATAAGTTAATAACAGTATCAACCAAATAGAAATATGATTTTGACCTGAAGTGAAAATCTACGGCTTGTCCACGTAGGGCGACAATTCCCTAAAAAGTCTCCGAAAGTTGGTGAAAAATGTGTGAGAAATGTTAACATGAGCACGCTGTGTTGCAACAGGCTAGAATTCATTACAGTGACATTCTAACAGCGATAAATACAGACGGAAAAAAAATGAAGAAGAAAAAGATCAAATGCAAAAGAAACGTTACACGCAACTGCAAGTGTTCTTAGAGGGGACACAAAGTCATAACAAAACACAGACTCTTCATCTTAGTGTGGCCCAAAACCTATGACGCCTGAGCAGCAGAATGGCTACGTCACTCCTGCAAACTCTGGAAAGTCTTCACCATTTTGGAATCTTTGAATTGGATTCTGTGAGTCTAGAAACCATGGTAAAGGGTTGTCTCCCACAGTTCTATAAATCATCGCAGAGAGTTCTCTCCCATACTTCTATACGTCACTGAAAAGAATTGTCTCCCGCAGTTCTAGAACTCATTACATCGTAAAGAGTTGTCTCCTATACTTCTAAAAATCATTGCAAAGAGTTGTGCCCTGCAGTTGTAGAAATCACTGTCAACAGTTGTCTTCCATAGTTCTATAAACCATTGCAAAGAAGTGTCTCCCATAGTAGAACTAGAAATCATATTAAGAGTTGTCTCCCATTCTTCTATAGATCATTGTAAAGAGTTGTCTCCCACAGGTTGTACGACGTACGTCACACTGAGAGTCTGTTCGTCATCGGCACCCTATTACTGACAAACTACTGTGCCAAATCTCAAAACTTTCTTTAAAAACTTCGAGTCCCTATTGTGTGTTTGATTTTGTGTGCCCTTCAACAATTTCAGAAAGAACGTAGATGAAAGTTTCCTACAAGTACAAATACTGCTTTAAAGGAGAGACAAACGCTCCAGTAGTTAAAAAAATGAAGCAAAGCAAACTCAGCCTTGAGTGGACGTGAAATTAGTTTTAGCATACTCTGATTTCTTGTCCAAGCTGGGAAACATCGGGACCAGTTTGCTGCATGGTAGCCTACATTTTCTCCCTTTATTTCATACAAGATACAATGAACCTGAGCATGAAACGTAGATGAAAGTTTCCTACAAGTACAAATACTGCTTTAAAGGAGAGACAAACGCTCCAGTAGTTAAAAAAATGAAGCAAAGCAAACTCAGCCTTGAGTGGACGTGAAATGAGTTTTAGCATACTCTGATTTCTTGTCCAAGCTGGGAAACATCGGGACCAGTTTGCTGCATGGTAGCCTACATTTTCTCCCTTTATTTCATACAAGATACAATGAACCTGAGCATGAAACGTAGATGAAAGTTTCCTACAAGTACAAATACTGCTTTAAAGGAGAGACAAACGCTCCAGTAGTTAAAAAAATGAAGCAAAGCAAACTCAGCCTTGAGTGGACGTGAAATTAGTTTTAGCATACTCTGATTTCTTGTCCAAGCTGGGAAACATCGGGACCAGTTTGCTGCATGGTAGCCTACATTTTCTCCCTTTATTTCATACAAGATACAATGAACCTGAGCATGAAAGCAAACCAATAAAAAAAGAAGAAAAATTTGTTTTCATTTGCAAAAGACTAGAAGTAAACAAAGTAAGAAAATTGTATGGAACTGTCATCGAGGAGGGGGAGGGGGCAGGGGGTTGATGCCAAACGTGCTTAAATTCTAGAGTTTGTTAAAAGTTCAAAGTAAGAAAATTGTATGGAACTGTCATCGAGGAGGGGGAGATGGCAGGGGGGTTGATGCCAAACGTGCTTAAATTCTAGAGTTTGTTAAAAGTTCAAAGTAAGAAAATTGTATGGAACTGTCATCGAGGAGGGGGAGGGGGCAGGGGGGTTGATGCCAAACGTGCTTAAATTCTAGAGTTTGTTAAAAGTTCAAAGTAAGAAAATTGTATGGAACTGTCATCGAGGAGGGGGAGGGGGCAGGGGGGTTGATGCCAAACGTGCTTAAATTCTAGAGTTTGTTAAAAGTTCAAAGTAAGAAAATTGTATGGAACTGTCATCGAGGAGGGGGAGGGGGCAGGGGGTTGATGCCAAACGTGCTTAAATTCTAGAGTTTGTTAAAAGTTCAAAGTAAGAAAATTGTATGGAACTGTCATCGAGGAGGGGGAGGGGGCAGGGGGTTGATGCCAAACGTGCTTAAATTCTAGAGTTTGTTAAAAGTTCAAAGTAAGAAAATTGTATGGAACTGTCATCGAGGAGGGGGAGGGGGCAGGGGGTTGATGCCAAACGTGCTTAAATTCTAGAGTTTGTTAAAAGTTCAAAGTAAAATAAAAGTGAAACGCTGGTCTAATTAAAAGACTGAGTAACCAGTCCCCTCCATACAGTGAAGATGAAAGACGGTGAACATCACAGGGAGGCAATGGAATGAAAACGAAACTGCACTGTAGAGAAATCTCGGACTTAAAATCGACCAACAGTTGTGCCTTAAGGTGAAACTCTCTTGACAGGCAACGCGCCAGTAAAACCTGTAAGAATGTGCTGGCAATAAGAAAACGTCTCCTATCATCACGAGTGGCCAGGGACGTTAAACAACAGATCAAGTCCGAAAATATGCCCATGGTGTTAGGAAAAGATGGCGGATGCGAAAGGCTACTATTGCGAGCATCTTCAAAATGAAACATGCTCTGAAAACTTCCGTAGATGTGTCTTCCAAGTGCACGTGCTATTAGTGTCGATTAAGGAGAAGAATTAAGTACAAGACCAAATTGTGCCGAGAAGTTCAGTGCGTCTGAAAGACAGTTTTAATGCAAAAACCTGCACGAGAAAAGATAATCATGGAAAGAGCCAGGAATCAGCAAAACACAGGGACTTGTTTTTTGTAGTCTGAAACTACATATCAACTAGCAAAGAAACCTTTAAAAAAAATAGAAGCAGTGTGGTCTCTGCCATTGCTTCTATTTGCTCGACCTTTGAGGGAAAAAAAGAGTGTTCAGCCATTATTCAATGTTATGTTTTTTCTACGGACTCCTTCACTAGAAGCTGTAATGAAGCAGACAGCGTATCATGCATGACATCAATAATCATGATAACAATTATTAAATTAAGAAGATTATACACATTTTGTACACGTCTCATCAGTACTTCTCCTCACACACAACACTGCCTGTTTCATTCACACGTATCACCATTCAGTGCCCCAAAATTTCAGTTTCATGCATTTAATATAAAATGTTAACCGCAAAATCCGCAATACACGGTGATATAAAATGTGCACTCTCTGAAGAAAATTACATGGTAGCTGTACAAATAAGTGATATGGTGCTAGTCGAAGCTTAAATCTGTACAACAACTTGGTTACTTTGGTTTCCAAGAGTAACGACCATAATTATTTCGTCGACATTCCATTCGTTGACGTTCTTGTGACGCAGATTGCAGACCCTAAACTGATAAAGATACGAAACTCAATCACTGGCTTTGTCTGTTTTGAAGCCATACAGAGCTAGCTTCAAGCGATCAGCGCGTTAAAAAACAAATGCGGCAATGAAACAGAAAAGAGAAAGAAACACACAAAAAACTTTCGCCAACCAAACTTTCCATCCCCCAGGGCGCGGGGATGGCCGAATGGTAGAGCGTAGGACTTTCACTGCTCGGGTCGTGAGTTCGAATCCCGGCTGGGGCCAAATATTTGTGCTGGCCTTTTTCTCGTTGCCCCGTCGTTGATATCACCCATACGTGGTGGAAAAGGACATTAAACTCCCACCCCCCCTCCCCACCCCCACCCCCTAAATGGGAAAACTCCACACACAATCAATCCATTTTCACGTCAAGGGGCTTGATGCATGTGAAAAAGTCTGTGACTAGTCTGAGACTTAGATCTTCTATCAGGCTTACTACGTCTGGGCTGTCATCAGCGTTTTGTCCCTGAAACAGTTACACTCTTGACCTAGTCTGCGCTTACGCATGTCGAACGGATCTTTCAGTCAGCTTGGTCAAGCTAGTCTCGGGGTTACATCCCAGTTTCTCTCCATGCATCAAGCCCTAAATGACCAAATGTGTTTTCATATCTTGAGCTATGGAAGAAAATATACAACAAAAAAAGCTGTTGTAGTCTGAATTTCCAGACAGCCGGAATTTAGCCTGAGTTTAGCTCATTCCTATCTTTATCAGCTTAGGGCCTTCGCCCAAATAGACGACTCCACTCCTGTCAATCAAAGGGGGCACTCAAAGGAGGCGAGCCCCCAGAATTCAGCCAATCGCGTGCCGAGGCATAATGAGTACAACATATGGCCTGCTCTGGCAAATTTTATTGCCAGGCACTACAAAGAGAGAAGAACGTGCATGGCTGATTCGTGGAAAGAAAGCAGTAAGGCCATTGACGTCATTTGAGGGAAAAAGGACCATTAAGCCAATCTCTTTTATCTTGAAACCATCCCTTTTTGCATACAATGACGTCATGGAGGTACTGTGTTTTGCCCATACACGGCAGAGTAAAAGCGATGGGTTTCGGCCTCGAGGCTTTCCGACTGGAGTCGTCTAATTCAAAGAGAAAGAAGAAAATAAAGAAGATGACGAATCATGCTAAGAAGTTTTGATTGTAGAAATTTAACTGAAGGAGGTATTGGACTGCATGCTAAACAATAATAAACGTGCAGACGACAAAAAAAAAACAAAAAAAAAACAGTGGGTTTTTTTTTTGAGACGGAGAGAATTTGGTAGAACTAACAAACAAACAAACCGTAAAGGACAGTTTGTACAAAAGAAATGCCGTGCTTGGTTCACGGTGCAAAATACGATGTCTGGAGACCAATTTTGCCCATAAACGAAAATTTCCAGTTCGTGTCAAGATGGAGTCAGGGGTGGGTGGGTGGGTGTTTGGGGGGTTTAACGTCCTTTTCCACCACATACGGGTGATATCAGTCAAAGACGGGGCAACGATGAAAAAGCCAGCACAAATATTTGGCTCCAGCCGGGATACGAACTCACGACCCGAGCATTAGAAGTCCAACGCTCTACCATTCGGCCAACCCAGCTCCCCGAGTCAGGGGAATACAAACCCAAGACGAGTCGTCTTCAGTGTAATGCAGTGTCTGGCTGCCACAGAACAGAACCTGGGCGAACATTTACCGCTTTAGTATTGTGATGCTCACTGCACACGAACGTGAAAATGAAAACGTACATATTTTTCACACAGCTCTAGAGTTTATCACACTTTCGGCACGTTTTTCTTAGCCGCATAAATAAATACATTAATACATACTATCATCGACTGTAGCAGCTGACCGCCGTTGATATGAAAATGCTCACTGACAAACTGAGACCTACCCCCCCCCCTCCACCACCTCCACCCTCTCTCTCTCATAACTCGTGAACCGCCGTTGCAAAGGTTGCTTTACCTGAATTTTTATTGAGCATGTCATATGCACGTCTTGTTTATGCTCAAACTGTTTTTCTGTACTTTCACCAGCGCAACAAAATAAATCAGTTTAAACCAAATGAAAGCTTTGTGTTTTTTTGTGTGTAGCAGGAGATGGAAGTGGCGTGAAAACACGATGGAGTAGAAGCGGCGGATTTTACAGGTTGTATTGGTATTGGGAGTTACTGATGAGGGTCTAATGCATGAGAAGAGTTTAGACTTTAGTCTTAGACTTGTATCTGGTCTCAGACCTACTACGCCGGGACTATCATCAGCATGCCTTTAACCTTAGTCTCTTTTTTATGCACCTCTTTTAGTCTTTTGCTGTCAGCCTGGTCAATCTAGTCTCGAACCTGGGTCCTAGTCTCGCTCTATACACCACACCCCTGATACGGTATAGAGCTCACCACAGGCAACGTAACGTTGATATCCGTCTGTGTGTGAGTGAACACGCGTAATTCACGTGCGCGTGCGTGTTGGGCACTTTGAGCCAAATACAACGCCTACGTGCATTCACATCATTAATTTTGTTTTGACTTGGGCCTGATCTCGATCACATTAAAAAAAAAAAAGAAGTCACGTATGGACAAAAACCAGATAGAGCCTTCAGACATGAAAAACTTGGGTCATTGTTTCAGCAGTCCGCAAACTAGACCGCCGATTTCGCAGTGTACTGATGCGCTCTATACTGGAAGCGACTCGTGCCAGCCTACTTGCAACAGTTTCCGTGCGTTCCAAGACGACTGCCATAGTTTCTTTTTATGGGGGCAGAAAACTGGCTATCTGACATTGATTTTCTGTCTGACTGTCCGACGCCCGGCTGTAGGTCAATGTTTTTCTTTTCTTCTGGGCACAACTTCAAAGGAAAATGAAAGATCTTTTTTTTTTTTTAACCGGCATTTTAGACTTCATAGGACCGGTAGGTAAACGCACCCTCACGAGGAGGGGTGGTGGAGGGGGGTGGGTGGGGTGGTGTTTTGGAGGAGGGGATGGGAGGGGAGGGCGGTGGATGAGGGGGACGACACTAGAACTATTTGTTTTTACTCGTATACACTTTTTAAACTTTTGAGTGGTCGAGAATCGAATTTTGACTTTTTCAATACATTCTTAGGATATTGGTCCTGTAATCTGGAACGGCCTCCCCTCTCACATCCGTCACTGATGCTCAGTCGTTAGCAGTCTTTAAGTCTCACCTTAAAACACATCTTTTCTCCATGCAGTAGCACCAAACCCCCATGCCCCTCCCCTCCCCGCTCTCTATCTCTGCATGCCACCTGCAAAAAATCTGTGCGTGCGCGCGCGCGCTTGTGTGTGTGTGTGTGTGTGTGTGTGTGTGTGTGTGTGTGTGTGTGTGTGTGTGTGTGTGTGTGTGTGTGTTGTACGTTATATACGTTGTTTTTATGTTATGTGTAGTTTATGTACGCGCCCTGAGCTCTTGTGATATGGGGCGCCACAAATACCCTTTATTATTATTATTCTTATGTACAAGCCCCCTCTCCACTTTGAAACTTCGATTGTGCGGGAGTCGACAGCTTCGTTTTGTCCATTTTGTTTCTGCTGAACTGCTTTGGAATGTTGGGATTGTCTCGGTTGTTTTCCCCTTCCCCCAACTTCAGATGTGTAGGGGCAAAAAGGGTGGATGGGTGTTCGGGAGTTGAACGTCCTTTTCCACCAAGTAAGGGTTTTATCAAAGACGGGGCGACGAGAAAAAAAGAAAAAAAAAAGAAAAGAAAAATATTTGGCCGCAGCCGGGGTAGGGACAAAAAGCCTGTACGGAATAAACAACTTGACTTGACTCTCTCTTCGTTTCGACTGTTGCAAGATGTGAAGTGCACAACTGATTCACAAGATTTCTTTGGTCCAAAGTGTAGGTGACGTTTTTGTGCGTGAAAACTCCTCTCTCTCTCCCTTCTCTTAGTCAAAAACCAAACACAGAACGGTGCAAAGAAGAAGAAGAAGAAGACGATGAAGAAGAAACTGGATCAAGCTTGAAGGACTGGTTGCCAAATAAAAGAAAACGTCCGGGAATGAAGATATCGCACATCACACGGGGTGTCTGGAAGGCTCGGGTGAACCTGCAACGACACAAAGAAAGAGTATAAATAATAATAATAATAATAATTGTATAGGCGCTTTACCCAATTTCATGAATCGGCTCAAAGCGCCGCGAACTGAACCCAACACGCACGCTCACGTGAATCACACGCATTCTCTCGCAAACTGGACATAAACACATTACAATCACGTGGTGCGAAGGGTAAGCTTCAGCTATTTAAATGTCGGAATTTAGAATTGCATTTATTTTTCAAATTTGGCGGACTGAACATTTCCAAAGCAGAGGGGGAGGAAGCCGGAGTGCCCGGAGAGAAACCCCGACGATCGGCCCGAATAAACGGTGCCACACACGGTGCCACATTCCCGCTCTAACTCTTCGCCAGTTCCAATGATATTCCTCCCAGGTCATGGGTGGAACCACGGAGGGCTCAGAAGCTGGGACAATTTTTTTATGCATGATGATGAGGATGAGGATAATCGTATAATGATGCTATGGAGGTCCGTGTGGTTTGAGACTGCGTGACAGTGCCGCACTCCACGCTCCCTGTCATATAAATATCCCGGCATTAACCTGCGGTGCCGGCCATGTAATCATCCACACCATGAGATGTGTTATGATAAGGGAAGCACCCTCAAAGTCGCACCCGTGAAATGGGTGAGTCTCGGCTGTGTGGCAACAGCGTCCCTGCTGGGCCCATAATTGTGTGTAAAGCTGTGATTTTGTGAATATTTTTTGGGAAACAGATGTTTGAAAACTTGTGACCTAACTTTTTATCAACCATGGATATGAATCGGAAATAGCTGACGACCTCCGCGGAAGTGAAATTTTGGGTGAAAATGCGAGCTGGAAAAAAAATATCAAAATGAGCCTAAAATATACCTTCCGAGAACCTCAAGTGACAATGCTGTCAAATATATCTTGTTAGTAATTGACGTGTACTCCTAAAGACTAATGAGACAGTGGGGAAAAGTGACGCCAGTGAATGACGTCAAAGTGCTATTTTGTAATAGGTTCACTCCATGAAAAGGGCTTGTCAGGTTTTCAAGAAAGCAGTGATAATATCAATCCAAGCTGGTTTCACTTACACCGAGAAGAAACGGAAAGACGGAGAACATTGTCTGTTATAAAACGTATAAGGTCACAATTTCCTGAATAACCTTTTCTCTGCAACAGGTCTACAAAAGTGGCTCAATAAAAATTTTTCGTTGAAAATCATTGGCGACTGAGTTACCAAACGCACTTGCCTCACTCCCCGTAACCATGAGTTGTCACACACACAGTATTCACATAATAATAATAATAATAATTTAAGGGACGCCCTCCCTCCCGCAGGAGCTCAGGGCGCCTTACAGTCAACACGCACTCAATCACACAGAAACGGAAACACACGCAAAATTCCTCCACACACACATTTAACTACAAACACATAATGTGCAGCATCACACGGCTTCCCCCGGCACCCACGCGCGCGCGCGTACACACACACACACACACACACACACACACACACACACACACACACACACACACACACACACACACACACACACACACACACACGACCAGCAAGACAATGATGTGGCAAGAGCTATTGGTCACGGGCAGTGAAGAGATGGGTTTTTCAGATTTTGCTTGAAGGATGGTTTTTATGTCTGCATATCTGATTGATGCTGGGAGATCATTCCAACAAGTCGGACCCTGGTATGAAAAACTACGCTGACCAAAGGTCTTTGTTCTGACTTGAGGGATACGGAGTTTCCGAGTGTCGGCAGCAGAACGAAGCAACATTAACAACATTAATACCCTCTCCCCTATTAGTACCGCCCCGCTCCCCTCCCTCCACTCCTTTTCAGCATCACCAGAAACGCCGGGGAGCCGGGGTGGTCGAATGGTAGAGCGTTGGACTTCTAATGCTCGGGTCGTGAGTTCGATCCCGGCTGGGGCCAAATATTTGTGTTGGCTTTTTCATCGTTGCCCCGTCTATGTGGTGGAAAAGGACGTTAAACCCCCAAACCCCCACCGCACCCACCCACCAGAAACGCCAGCCGTATACACTGATGAGTATCGGGTCGAAATTCGGGACACTGCGCAATTTCGGATCCCTATGATACGTCCAATATCAAAAACTGTACTGAAGACTCATCAAATCGTATTCAAAACTCCACCAATAACCCAGCCAGCATATTGCATTGACAGCATCGGTTCTTCTGGAGTGTGGTTTAATTGGCTCTGACACAAACTAGCGAGCTACAGATGTGCTCACGCATATAGACCAACCGTTAAGCGTGTCGCAACCGCGTTTCAGGCTTTATTCACAGCCATGGCTTGACGCGTGCCACATGGTTTGTTGAATGATGTACAGGCAATGTATAGCATATATCAGGTGCATTAACCACACATAATGGGATGTCGCCAGCCTATACATGTTGTACATGATAGATGGGTCCTTTTTCTCGGATACAGTGAACAGGTTGCTGTAGAGAATTCTGTCGACCCGATACGTACTGTGCGCTGCGTATCTTTCCACCCGAAAGGGCAAAGAAGGGGGAAAAAAAAGAAAGTAAAAAACCAGACTTAGAAGGAAAGAGAATAGGAGAAAAAAGAAAGAAAGAAGAATAGCACCACCGACGAACAACCAGTCAAGCAGCCAACCAAACACACTACCAACCAACCAACCAACCAACCCACCCACCCTACAAGCAAACACAACCATCACCATCAACAACAGAATGACTGAAGAACAGAAATACAGACTGTGCAGAACCGACACTGCAACACACTCCATTTTTAAAATATTGTTTCCGGAAATAAAAACACATAACAATAAACAACAATTATTACCGTTATTATGAATCGCTAGCACAAAACTTTTTATTCTCGCTCTCGGCCGGCAGTCGAACTAATAAAACTGACAGTCCAATGCACTATATACTCGCATCAGCACGGCCTGTCCTGGCACTCAACGGAGAAAGGATTCCACCCTTGCAGTTTCTAATTCTCCATCTAGCGTTATCATGTTTATTCACTACTCTGTACACACATAACCGCAGTTCTTTGAAAAGCCTTCAGCAGCAGACTATGGCGTCAATGTACCTCCCAATTCTCGAACGACGGAACGAGACTCTACGAGACAAAACGCGATTACGCGCACGCCGGGCCAGTGCCGCGACGGCGGTCGGTGTCTAGCCACGACAGACTACGAGTTAAACGATTTCTCCAGTTCGTTTCACTCGCACGCTCTGTCTAAACACACAACTGTATCATCCATGGCTATTTGCACACATTTCTACTGTGTACACACACACACACACCGCACTAGACCACAGCGCCCAGATCAATAGATTTGCCCTCAAGCCCCTTGACGCCCCCGTCCGCTGGCCCGGCTTGTGTTCAAAATCCTCACTGCACACAACGTGAGTATTTGCAATATGCGATTAACTTACTGTGCGTGCCGCATTTAAGAATACTTGGAAACAGATCATACCACATGGTTTTGCGATTCTTTAATTCATATTCAGGGTTTCCTATCCGTGGGAGGGTGGGGTGGGTGTTTGGGAGTTTTACGTCCTTTTCCACCAGGCATGGGTGATATCAAAGACAGGGCAACGAGAAAATGGCCAGTACAAATATGTCACCGGCCCCAGCCGCGATTCGAACTCACATTAGCAGTCCCACGCTCTACCATTCGGCCATCCCGGCTCCCTCGTATCCGTGAAAACAATAATAGGACAAAATGTCGTGGCTAACCGTAAAAAATGTGGGACATTTGTCCTGAACATGGTCTACTGTGGCGCAGAAATGACAGGACATATGTCCGCATTGGTCAGTAAGAGAGTAACTGGACATTTCGAAAATGAATCGTACCATAACCGATGTCTGACGGGGGATATCAAAACCTACTGATAACTGGAAACATATTATACTTCACGAACTTCTTTCCATTCTAATTCTCTACTAATGTTCTACGGAAAACGCCATCATCGTCATCATCATCTCTCTCCGCCCCCACACCCTACCCCCCGACATCCGCCCCCCAGCCGAAACACGCGCCCAAGCGCACACTTCCTGAACCAAGCCGCTAATGGAAGACGATTGCTCATCTCGAGTTGATCCTGTTAAGTGCACGTTGGGTGAGACTCGGGCCTTTCTCGGGTCCCCGGCCCAGCACCAGTAAATTGTAATTGAATTTTTTTTTTGGTCGTTCCTTTCTGCTGTAGTAGCGTGGCAGGAATGGTGAATCGTCTGGTGCGGTCGGTGGTTTAGTGGTGAAAACTTCGCCACAGATGCGAGAGGTCAGGTTCGAGTCTCACTCGGGGCAAAGAATTATTCCTTCCAGTCAGTATGTGACACCGTTCATTCGGGCCGATCGTCGGGTGGGTTTCTCTCCGCTTACTCCGGCTTCCTCCCCCTCTGCTTTGGAAATGTTCAGTCCGCAAAATTCAAAATAAATGCATTCTAAATTCCGAAATTTAAAATAATTGCTGAGCTGACCCTTCGCACCACGTGATTGTAATGTGTTCATGTCCAGGGTCAGTGTGAGAGAATGCGTGTGGTTCACGTGAGCGTGCGTGTTGGGTTCAGTTCGCGGCGCTCAGAGTCAGTTTACAAAATTGGGTAAAGCGCCTACACAATACGCAGTTGTATTATTGATATTATTATTATTATTGTTGTTGTCTAAAGAGGTACAGGTAGCCAGGAAGGAGGGGGTGGGGCTGGGAGGAGGACAGGAGGGGGGGGGGAGAAGACTGACGGCAGCTTGCTTAATTTACAAATAACCTGTTGATATCAACGAAACCTCGCCATTTTTTTTTTTAATTTCAAACTAACTCTAAATGCTCGGCCAAACATCTAAATTACCGTAATACATGCATACACAATTTGCAAAAGGCGGATTCATTTCAGGCTTTAAAAAAATTAATTAAGGTAGTAATGGCTCTTGAACTGGAAGCATTCTGACATTAAATTCACGTTCGACAACCAATGTGTTGGCGCGCTTATGGAGTGGCCTTCCCTGTAATGTGATCAGCATGATCATGGTCAAAGCACATGGTCGCCACAACCACGGAGAAACATCAGCGTGTCCAGAAGAGCAAACAGGGTGGGTGGGTGTTTGGGGGTTTAACGTCCTTTTCCACCACATAGGGTGGTGATATCAAAGACGGGGCAACGATGAAAAAGCCAGCACAAATATTTGGCCCCAGCCGGGATCGAACTCACGACCCGAGCATTAGAAGCCCAAAGCTTTACCCTTCGGCCATCCCGACTCCCCCAGGGTGGGTGGGTGGGTGTTTGGGGGTTTAACGTCCTTTTCCACCACATAGGGTGATTCAAAGACGGGGCAACGATGAAAAAGCCAGCACAAATATTTGGCCCCAGCCGGGATCGAACTCACGACCCGAGCATTAGATGTCCAACGCTCTACCATTCGACCATCCCGGCTCCCCCCCCCCCCCCCGACTCCCCCAGAAGAGCAAACACCAAACACGCACATTTGGCACTTAATTTGCTCAAGCCACCCCGATCCTACTGTTTCTTCCTTCTCAGCAGTCACACAATACTGAAAGTAAATAAGCTTAATTAAGTACCAGAATCTGCACGATTCTCGGCCACGTAATTAATTTTTCCTAATACCCACAAACACCTTTTTGGTGACGTATAATGTAACACACGACCAGATTTTACGACCGCCTGCAAATTAATTTCCGTCATTCTGTCCTGCTTGTGACTGGCGATAATGAATGTCTCTATAACGTCTCCCTGTCTTAAATTCTAGCGGACATTCATCAGCACTTGTCGCGCGCGGGAACCACCGAGAAGAAAGACAAGAAAGGGACCAATTACTCCACAAAAGTCCTCAAGTACTGCACTATCGCTGGACACGAGATTAACGACACACGAACGATCGGCAACATGGCGCACGTGCAGAGTTCAAGAAAAGGACAAATCGCCTGAGGTTCGGTACCGAGGTCGCGGCTGAACCAACACAGGAAATTCGTTTGCTTGGTTGGTTGGTTGGTTGCTTGAGGGTTTCACTTTCTCAAGGCTGACTGAAGCCTCCCGTTGTCTGGTACAAAGTCGTTCTTACCCTGTGCAATAAGTGTGTTGAATTCGTGACGTTTAATTCGTACGTCATTCCTCTGACGAGCTGTCTTTTACAAATGTTTTAGTCATATAGTCTAATTTTACTATTGCTATTACTGGCGTTTTAATGTGATCTTATTCTGGTATTGCTGCAGTGGAGGCATGAGAGAGAGAGAGAGAGAGAGAGAGAGAGAGAGAGAGAGAGAGAGAGAGAGAGAGAGAGAGATTTTATTTTATAAGCCAACACTACTTGTGTGATCTCATGTATTTAGTCCTTCACTTGTCGGTGAAGCCGAAGACAAATTTCCTTTTGAGGACAACAAAGTTATCTGTATCTGTTTTGCTAGTGCCGTAGTTATTTCAGGTTTTTTTCTAATGTCATGACTGATAATAAAAACTACAGAAAGTTGGCGACCCCTTAATTCCCACCTTTACAGCCAAATGTCGTGAACGTGAGGGCCACAAGGGTGTTTGGGGGTTTAACGTCCTTTTCCGCCACATACGGGTGATATCAAAGACGGAGCAACGATGAAAAAGCCAGCACAAATATTTGGCCCCAGCCGAGATACGAACTCACGACCCGAGCATTAGAAATCCAACGATCTACCATTCGGCCAACCCGGCTCCCGTGAGGGCCCCAAATGGGTACCTTAGCACAGAGAGAGTCAACATCTTTTCCCACCACATACAGGTGATATCAAAGACAGGGTAACGGGAACATCACCAACACAAATATTTGGCCCCATAACATCATACTGCCGCACAGACACAAAAGCATCTCACACGCTGGAAGTGAGCCAACAGAAGGCTAAAGGCGATGAGTAAGCCAAGGTGCCCGTTAAGGTTGCTGTCAATCATTGGCTGGCAGAGCTACGGGGGTGTCATTTTCAGTCCGCTCGGCCAGTACACGTCGGTGTATTGCATTCAGAACTCTACATATCACTAAGATAAGACTGTTCTGAGCATGCACGCCACGCGCACTGACAAACGAAACCGTCCAAACTGTTCTGCGAAGCCGAATTACCTTAGAATTGGGGCGTATAAATTTCAGTTTAAATTGACCCTGTGACTGATTTTCTGCACTTCAGCTCCCCCCTCCCCCTCCCCCCTCGGAAATGAATTTTTGCCATTTGTCAAGTTGAAGAGTGTGTGGGTTGATGCATGCACATTCAATTTTTTTTTCACTCAAGTTCTCGAAGGACTGGTTTTGAAACCCAAGAGAATAATTTTGCTGACAGACCTTTTTCTTGTCGTTGTGGGAGGTGACCTAAGCTTTGTTCCTTATTTGTACTTTTCCTCTTGCTGTTAATTTATTTTAAGCTGTTCGAGATCAAGTTACCGAGATTAGGCGCTATTCAAATCCGTTTACATTACATTCTATTTAGTTGTAGCAGCAGCAGCAGCAGCAGCAGCAGCAGTGTTGGTGGTGGTGGTGATAGCAGTAGTAGTAGCAGTAGTGGTGGTGGTAGTAGTAGTAGCAGTAGTAGTAGTAGTAGTGGTGGTGGTGGTGGTGGTAGTAGCAGCAGTAGTAGCAGAAGTGGTAAATGCAGTAGCAGTAGCAGTAGGAGCAGTAGTTGTTCTAACAGAACGTGATCATCACCACTGCCAAGAACTTGGCAATCAGTAATGGTACGTGAAGTCCATCTCACTTGAGCCCGATTTAAAAAAAAAAATCAAATGCAAGCGTTTACATTTTTTAAACTTGAAAGATCCGAAATTGCCCATCATTAACTGTGAAATCGACAGATCTGAGACTCAGAGACAGAAATGTTTGCTAGTCACAGCTACAGGCATAAGCACAGCTGGTCTCTTGGACAGAAAAAAAAGCATCGACAAGATTGGTTCCACTGCCGTCCACACCCCGGCCCAAAGAAGACGTGACCAAGATGAAACGCATCCACTCCAAGACCGAGGCAGACAGGAAGCGAGACAAATGCGTCTTCTTCACAGGAGAGTGATAGGTTCCAACCCCTAACCCACGGACCAGCCACCAGTTCTTTACTGACCGTGGGCGTCTGGCAACAAAACCACAAACTACAGCCCACAGACAGATTCACTGCCAGCGTAGGGTTGGTCAATGTCTATTCTTAGCGAAGAAGGTGTCTACAATCAGGGTGTTATCAACGTGGAAATGTATTTCTGGTGGCTGTTTAATCGATCTTTGAGTAGGCATCTAGTGAGTCTCGGCGGTGCAAATAACAGTTTTCTAGAATTTTTTTTCTCCCCAACGTACGAAGTGCCGCTACAAAGAGTCCAGGCTGATCCGTTGAAAGCGCTCGAACAGAGTGTAAAAGAAATGATGGATTAACAGTTGTTAAAATGGTGTGGTTCGCTACCTGATATCCATTTTGTCAACACTCTCAGTTACTGGTTGAAAAGCATCGTTGAACTGTGTTGAAATAATTATAGTAATGCCTTTTAATTTAAAAAAAATATTACTTCAGCTATTAGTTTACCTTCAAAACAGCGCCAACAACAGAGCTGTCTTGGCCCGGGGGTAGGTGCGTCGCAACGTGTGACGGCAACCCTCGCGCAATGCACAAGCTGGTGCCTCGCAGGCTCGTCACGTGTGCCAAGGGTTTAACTCTTAAAAACCCATGCAAAAATCGCAATTTCACTTGAAATCTTCAGATCACCAGAGGCCACTTCAAGCCACTATTATGCAAACTGCAGCTGTCTCGGGCCTAGCGGGAAAGGCCCACGCCGTGTGTATTAGTGGTTTGAAGCGGCTCCTACTGGTGTGCAGTGGCTTGTTCTTTTTAACGTTTTATCATATAGCGGGCTCTCAAGAGTTAACAAGACTAAAACGACCGTTGCCACCATCGTCCAGTTCACCCCTTTTTTCTTTTTTTCTTTTTACCCTCATAGGGTTTCTTCATATCAGTTATTGGCTGTTCGTTCTTTGACGCCAGGATTCTATTCCTTCGTCCTAATAACACATCCAGACGAAAGGGGAAACAGCAAGGACGGAAAGGCGTCTTGGATGAAAGAACTCGCACCGTGGGATATCGCCACTAGATGGTGGATGGCGATATTGAGGGAGACTGCGGGTTGTATGGGCTTGTGTTGGGAAGGAGTATTAATTTTTGATGCATTTGTCTGACCATACTCCCAGAGTGTGACGGGACATAATTAGTGCCTAGGGGATGGGAGGGCAGGGGGGCTCAGGGTTGGCAGCTTAGAAGGAGGTGGAAGAAGGTCTCAGGAGTGTGTGTGTGTGTGTGTTTGTGTGTGTGTGTGTGTGTGTGTGTGTGTGTGTGTGTGTGTGTGTGTGTGTGTGTGTGTGTGTGTGTGTGTGTGTGAGAGAGAGAGAGAGAGAGAGAGTTGTATAATCGTGTGTGCGTTGCTTTATGCTGAGTCGTGTTTTCATAAATTAAACTACGGTACATAATGTTTAACCACACACACACACACACACACACACACACACACACACACACACACACACACACACACAGTCCTTCTGTGGCACCAAACCACCTACACACATAAAAATGCATGATGCAAACTCAGTACAGACAACTCGCCAACCTCAAAGAGACTTTCTTTTGTGTAGGCCGTGTTTATGGTGTCTGTATGTCTGCCCTGACAATCAGTTTATCTACCTTGCTTTCAGATCGAAGCGTCAGCACTAGACCTCACATTCGGTTCGACAGTTCGTGTTGTTAGGTTGTCGTCGGTGGTTTGGCTACACTGCACAGATACGGGTTTTAAAGAGAATGCTATATATTCCTATTAAACATAGCTGTGCGCATGGTGTCCAAGACATGCTTTAAAATTCACAAAAATCCAGTAACCAAAGACTCATGTCCAGGGCAATTTTTTTAGAAATTCCAATATTCCACTTTTTTTTTACAGTGCCGCGGTTTCGCTTCTTTTGCTTCGAGAAACTCACTCGATCCGCGTTTTTCTTGAGTTTTCAGAATACAAGTTGAGGCCGGAGTTGGTTGTATTGCGTATTCCAGCAGCGGGGGAATTATGTGTAAACATTGGCCGGCCAGGTGGACTGTGTCCGGCCTGCTGGAGGCCTGGGCACAAACTTTTCTAAAGCGTTCCACATGGCTGATGAAATGGATGGTTTAAATTGTTTGTGTGCAAACAACAGCTTGTTGTTTAGTATCTGGAGGCCCGGGTAGCCCTGTTGGGATCCTTATTATCGCCTAGCAGCGACCACCTAAAACCTCATTCCTCTGTCCGTGTGCTAGCTCTTGTGCCAGCCGCGCATGAATACAAATAGTCCAGATAGCAGGCTCATATTTCACTGGTTTCACTTTTCACCTGGCATGAAACTTATTTACAAAGCAAACAAACAACCCCACACTGCCATTTCTTTTTTCACTCTGCACACAATGTTAAACAGGGGCAAAAAACTTCTGCATCATATTTATCGGAATAATTACTACATGTCTGGAGGCTGTTAGTGACGTGTAACTTCCAGCGGCCATGTTCGAGCGCATAATTTATGCGTACATGACATTACCAGATAACAAACTCCTATTGTCGTACACACGCTATGTTCAGTTTGGGTGTATGAGAGACGGAAATGACGTCGAACACCACTTAATGTTTTGTGGCTAAACAAAGCATTATTCCTGCATTCCTCAACAGTACACAGCGGACGGTTCAACACGCACTTGCAAATGATGTATGTACCGTCATGTTATGATGATTAATGGGGATACGAATCAATATAACGTAGGGACACTATTGATGGTCATTCTAACACTACAGAATCAACCGGCAAAAAGATTATTTTTTGAGAGCACTGTATTTTGGCCGTAGATTAAAAAAAACAAAACAAAAAACAAACAAACAAACAAAACAAAACAAAACAAACAAACAAAAAAACAAAACCCAGAGGGCCTTAAAAGGATAATTCCATCTTCGCTAAGCCAATTTATGTTTTGGAACAGTTTCGCTCGTGAGTGCGCCTGTACGCTGAAAATACTCTATCCTGAAGATTAGTACAGCTCTTAATGCCATACAATGTTGTTTACTCTTCGCGCGAGCGGTCGAACATCCAGTTTCTACGACTGTTGTTACACTACTGAAGCGCTCAGTGACATGGTCACGGCGTCATTGAGTATGCTCCTGTTGGCTAAGTGCCAGCATTACAGACGCTGTCACTGTCCAGGTGTCTAAGTGGTGTGATGCTAGAATGCTCAGAATGATCTGTGAGCACAAACTGGTAGCAACTGTACCAACTGTGGTACACTGTGACACCCTTCCACGACCGACCCAACACCCCCCGAGCTGGGGACTGAGGTTATTTTATTTACATCCCATTTTCACGCAGGTGTGAGCTAAGCCAAATTAATTCACCCCTTCCGCAACCGCCAAAGGCAAAGAAACCTGCACCAGCTTCTATCACTATTCTATTAAGTGACACCTCACTTCTCGTCTAGCACAGTACGCTCAATATAACCATGCCGCACGATTGGTGATGGGCAGGGGGAGAGAATGGCGCCTCGAGGGCGAGTTAATGACCCTTGCTAGTGCATTCCTGCGTAGATCAGGCCCCGGATGTCCTCTGGGACGACCTGCCTCTCGCCGTGTGTGTGTTTAATGCGGGAGGATTGCATTCCGTTACGATTTTCCACTTCCAAGAGGGCAGTCCGGCTGAAGCGTGCTGTGCGTGCGTTAGTTGGGAGAAATTTATCAGATCAGTGGCGGCTGTTTGTTGGAGACTGAAGTTTTTGACAGCCGATTTGAGAGAGGCCGCGCATGTGATAATGATGTCTGCAACGAATGTTGATTTTCCTGCCAGTTTAAGGTGCAACGCAGCTAATAACACACACACACACACACACACACACACACACACACACACCAGCTCAGTTACCACCACAGCCATTCCAACTACCCGTTTCTGAGACCCTTCACTACCTATTGTTGCCCTGCTTCCATCTGCTCTCCCTTCAAGAAGTAATCGACTGATTTTCGAGCGATTGGAGAGCGATCGTTTCTGTACCAAGGACTGACCAGCCCTCTGGAACACACTTCCTCACAACATCAGACACACAGACTCAGTCCTCAGCTTTAAAACGTCCATTAAGACACACCTGTTTTCAGCACAACAACAATGATGAGTGAATAGCAGACACTGTGTGTGTGTGTGTGTGTGTGTGTGTGTGTGTGTGTGTGTGTGTGTGTGTTCTTTTAGCTATTTTAGTGCTTTTTATCTTTCTAGTAGCTTTTAGTATTCTTTTAGTTATTTTACCTCCTCTGTAAGCGCTTAGAGCTCACAGAGAATAAGCGCAAATAAATATTCATTATTATTATTATTATTATCAATTGAAATGTCTTCACGCGTGTCCACACCGCACACACACACACACACACACACACACACACACACACACACACACACACACACACACACACACTGGCACACACACTCCAGCTCAATTACCACCCCCATCCCCACATCACTGAGTCCCTTCTCTAAACTTGCCGCCCTACTCCCATCTGCTCCCCACTCAAGTAAAAACGTAACTGGTTTATTCAATTGTCTTCACGAGTGTCCATATCACAATATCAATATTAAAACAAGCGGATATCCGTACACACTTTTCCGTTTTGATGCGGCGAGATACCAAAGATTGTTCTGAGGGACATGTATATTATATACATTGTAATCCTTCTCCTTGAACTGAGCTACATGCACGTCACTAGTGCTGCACAAAGTCGCAGTGCGTCACAGCGCGAACTGAATTGAACCAGTCTGAGTACCTAAGTGGTGCAGTTTGCTGCACACACACACACACACACACACACACACACACACACACACACACACACACACACACACACACACACACACACACACGGCTGTACTTCTCATTCACACAGGAGGTGTTATAAACGGGCTTTATATTCCAGTGCGCTCCGTCCACTCTGTGCACCCGGTGTACCATAAACTGGCCGCATTTTCTCATTCACACAGAAGTTGTTATAATCGGGCTTATATTCCAGTGCGCTGCGTCCACTCTGAGCACCCGGTGCAGAATAATCTGGCAGCATTTTCTGATTCACACAGGACGTGTTATAATCGGGCTTCATATTTTAATGCGCTCCGTCCACTCTGAGCACCTGGTGCACCATAAACTGGCAGTATTTCTCAATCACACAGGAGGGGCCGGGGTGGCCGAATGGTAGAGCGTTGGACTTCTATTGCTCGGGTCGTGAGTTCGTATCCCGGCTGGGGCCAAATATTTGTGCTGGCTTTTTCATCGTTGCCCCGTCTTTGATATCACCCGTATGTGGTGGAAAAGGATGTTAAACCCCCAACCACCCAACACAGAGTGCGCTCCGTCCACTCTGGGCACCCGGTGCATCATAAACTGGCAGCATATCTCATTCACACAGTAGCCTTCGATTTGTAGTCTGACGCCGCGAGGGGGGTTATGGCTACTGATGAGCCTCGCCAGTCACAAACTACAAAAGTCATTTCCCCATTGCCATGGCAACGGTACCGCACTAACCTGCGGCTCCGCCAAGCTCCTTAATGACGCTAATACACCCTTTTCATCCCTCAAATCGCGTTTAGGAACATCAACAATTAATGGCTTGCCTCCGCGACACACTTCCAGTCCTGAACGGCGCTCACCCATGCGTGAGAAAGCTTTTGTGTGAGGATGATTTGCAAAACAGGCCGCGTATATTGCATGTCACTGTGTGGGGATCATTTCCGAGACCGCAATTTGTGACGTGGATGTGCTGGTACTTGGCACTTTGCAGACGGAAGTCTAGTGATCGTGCTTATATCCGGGGAAAAAGCATTAACACACACACACACACACACACACACACACACACACACACACACACACACACAGGTTTTATATTTATGCTGTAGACATGTAAAGTTTTACAAAGTCGTATACACAAGTACAGCTTCACATTTATGCTATGGGCAAGTCGAATTTCACATCTTCCTTAGCTGTCTCCATCTCCCGAAGGATCTCGTGGCCAGAGCACGAAAACCTACACTGCACAATACACACGCAACCATCCTGGGACGTAAGCCCATCCCCCCTCCCCCTCCCCCTTCCCCCATCCCCAACCCAAACCCCTGGAGGGACGAAAACACAAATTCAACGTTAAAGAACAATGAGCATTTCCCCAGCCCACAGCATCACCGGCATCTAATTTCGTCCCCAGCGAAGAAAAAGCTCTAGACAATGACGTAAAGCAACTCATGTCAGAACAAAACGCAGGGAGCGAAAGCCTCTGCTAGGCTGCACTCCTCTCGTGCCGCGATGCCCAGGGGAAATCAGAGAAATGTGAGCAAAAAAAAAAAAACAAAAAAAAAACCGCTGGCAAAAATAGCCTTACTTAACGCCAAACACGGTTTTCAATCCTCTCTCTCTCTCTGTCTTTTAAAGTGCTGGGTCGGTTCGGGGGTCGGGTGGAGTCTCCTACTGTGTTTGGTTTTGTAGGTCACCTAGCTGTGTCGCCGGGCGACCTCAGTGAAAAATCATTTTGTTAATTGCTAGAAGGATCTGTTTGTTTCTGTTTCAGTTTGCGTGCTTTGAAGCAATGGCTTTGAAGCAGAAGGAAAAACACCACTAGCACAACACGTGGGCCATGTGCTCGCTGGATTAGCATTCGCCCAGCTTCCATAATCGTGATTAAGTTTGGACCGGGTGCGTGCGGGTACAAAGATGGGTGTTTGGGAGTTTAAAGATCTAATCTCCCAACAAAAAGCTTTCCAAAGCGTGAAAAAAAAATTACAGAGTCGACCGTGCAAGCACAGTCGACTCTCTCACAGTTGCAGAGTTTTCAGCGCTTCGGGGACCCTAATAAAACCAGAGCACGAGTTTGCCGTGACATTATATTTGGCTTTTGGTCAGTGAGCCAGACACATCGCTACAGTGTCTAGCGGATGTTGAGTGCTGCACGATCTTTCTCGCTCAGTGTCAAAACGCAAACTGAGCTGCGAAATCAGGCTGCCCTTGGCTTTTATTGGGGTTTCAGGGGCGCTGAAAACTCTGCAACTGTGACAGAGCTGACTGTGCTTGCACGGTCGACTCTGCAATTTTTTTTGACACTCCGGAAAGCTTTTTGTTGGCAGCTTAGATCTTTAACGTCCCTCTTCCACCACGTATGCGTGATTATATCGTGTTTGCTGCAGCAAGAGCCGTCGAGGAACCGTTCATCTTGCCTTATTCTCGCATACAGGACCAAAACCGAAAGAGAGTCAAGAACGTGTGATACTCGTGCGCCGTGCGAAATGTGTTAGTAACTCTGAGGAACCGTCAAAGCTTTTCCTAGTCTGCAGAGGGAGTGGGGTGGGTGTTGACGTCCTTTTCCACCACGTATTATATGGTTGATATATCAGAGACGGGGCAACGAGAATAGGTCAGCATAAATTATAGGCTCCCAGTCGGGTGTCGAACAGTAGACCCTAGCATGAAAAGTCCGGCGCTCTACCATTCGGCAATTCCGGCTCACCTAATCTGCAGAGAGAGAGAGAGAGAGAGAGAGAGAGAGAGAGAGAGAGAGAACTTTATAATTCATTTTTCAATGATAGGAGGTTTTGGTCAGCGGCTACTTCACAATCTTGTCGTTGCTGAACTACAGAAACTTACTGAGATATTGTGAAGAAGAAGAAGAAGATGATGATGAAGACGACGACGACGACGATGATGATGATGATAATGATGATGACGACGACAATTATTTCAGGATAAAGTTGTTAGGCACCAAGGCCACCTGATACACACACTTTCCGGCCACCTGTTCAACAAGGTCAGAGAGAGAGAGAGAGAGAGAGAGAGAGAGAGATTGCTGGTGTGTTAACAGCCGACAGTTACCATTCTAACACCTTCACAAGTCATCTCTCCGAGCACTGCTGGTGTGACCACACAGTAATCATAAATTCATGAATGCTGTTAGCGCCCGGCCTTAGGTCAATGGCCAACAACCCAGCTGCACACGAACGGATCGAACAAAAAATTCCCAGTAGGTAATCGTCTTCATAGAATTGTTACGAGCGAGACAAAATGCCGCTAAGCGTTGCTGCGAACTGGTGATGCCAAATTGCGTATCGCCATCAGGCATTTTACTATTTTGATCATCTTTCAAGCGAATTCCAAACGGGCTAAGACAACTTATGTAAAACTCTACAATAATTATCAGCTTGCTGAATGAGCGTGTGTGTATATAAGCACCGAGAGATGCAGGCACCTGTGTGTGTGTGTGTGTGTGTGTGTGTGTGTGTGTGTGTGTGTGTGTGTGTGCACGCGTGTTAAAGCAACTAGCATTTGCATTGACATATATATATCTGCGCCTGCCTTGCTGATGTTTTTTTCCCCCCACACATTTACAGTTCAGACACCAGGCATATATATATACTATTACACTGTACAAAGCCAATAACTGATACATAATAGCGCCCACACACACACACACACACACACACACACACGCGCGCGCGCGCGCACGCACGCACGCACGCACGCACGCACGCACGCACGCACGCACACAGACAGATATTCCAGGTACAGCTAACAGATGCTATGGGTGGGGTGGGGGAGGGGGGGGGGGAGGAGAGGGGCGGGGAGGGGATGAGGGGTGATGATTGATGATTGCCTTGCTATATATATATATATATATATATCATAGCGCGGGCATACAGACAGGACCAGTGAGAACTGTCCATCAGTATACTTCATTTGACCAACTTGTACGTTTGATACAGTAAACGTGCGGTAATACATTCATTGACTTATTTCATCTATATGCCAGAAGCCTGACGTAACATTTAACGTTGTAATATACGCACGTATTTCTCACCTCCAGAACTTTGTAAATGAATAATGCCAGACTGCGCATGAGGGTAATACTACTGCTTGCCATAATAGCTGAAACTGTCAAAGGTGTTTGGTGGCGTGTAAATTTGGGGGTATGAACTGTGCTCTAATTTCTGCATATCTTTTGCATAGAAATAGAAAGTAAATTTCTGTCTCGTCCTCTTCACAGAATCGACATCTCCAACATACTTCGCCTCCTGTTCTGGGTGGGTGGGTTGGGGTGGGTTTTTAGGAGTTTAGCGTCCTTTTCCACCGCGCGTGGGTGATATCAAAGACGGGGCAACGAGAAAAAGGGCCTGCACAAATAGTTGGCCCAAGCCGGGATTCGAACTCACGACCCGAGCATTGAGAGTTCACTGCTCTACCATTCGGCCACCCCGGCTCCTCTCCTGTTCTGGCGTAAAGCCCTAAATAACTAACTAAGTAACTTCACCTCCTGTTCTAATTCACAATAGAGAGAAAACGAGAAAGAAAAAGAAGAGGAAGAAGAGAAATGGAGGCGCATCACTTTATCGTGCAAGAGCGGTGCTTCAGAAATGAGTGACCGCAAAATTTCACCATTCAGCCCGGTGAAGAATGACGTGCTCTCTGTTTGTGCAGCACTCAGGGCACCTCAGTTTAGAGTCGGATTAATCGGGCTGAGTTCTGAGGTAAGTAGTATTCACTGTAAGTTTTTGTTTTCTGGTATTGTCTATTGTCCATAATGTTTTGTAATGAATAACGTGCTTGGTAGATATGTATTTGTCTCTGTTAGTATTGTGTTCACTGCCCAGTGTTAACTGTATGTGTGCTTATTCTGCCACAGGTGGCTGGAAAAATTAATAATGAGGATTTGTCTGGCGCCCAACCTCCTGCTGGAGCTTTGGGCGCCTCACAATAGTGGCCGAGTGGCAATACATACACATGAGATACACATGAAATACATGTGAAATACATGTCACATTCCATACACATGAAATACATGTCACATTCCATACACATGAAATACACGTCACATTACATACACATGAAATACATGTCACATTCCATACACATGAAATACACGTCACATTACATACACATGAAATACATGTCACATTCCATACACATGAAATACATGTCACATTCCATACACATGAAATACACGTCACATTACATACACATGAAATACATGTCACATTCCATACACATGAAATACACGTCACATTACATACACATGAAATACATGTCACATTACATACACATGAAATACATGTCACATTACATACACATGAAATACACGTCACATTACATACACATGAAATACATGTCACATTACATACACATGAAATACACGTCACATTACATACACATGAAATACATGTCACATTCCATACACATGAAATACACGTCACATTACATACACATGAAATACATGTCACATTCCATACACATGAAATACACGTCACATTCCATACACATGAAATACATGTCACATTCCATACACATGAAATACACGTCACATTACATACACATGAAATACATGTCACATTCCATACACATGAAATACATGTCACATTCCATACACATGAAATACACGTCACATTACATACACATGAAATACATGTCACATTCCATACACATGAAATACACGTCACATACACGTTACATACACACAGCTATGATACATCCTAACACGACACCGTAAAATGACAATGATGGTGACAGTGATGGTAAGAAGTTAATCTGTATAATACAGGCGGATTTAAAAGAGCCCGTTCACTCTGCATGGCGAACATGGTAAGGCAGGCTGTTCCATATGACTGGACCGTTGAAATTAAACCTGAAATATGTTCAGGTAAAAAAGACGCGGTGTGATAGTTAAGACGCGTCCGACTATGCTATAATTTCCTCGCGAGCTCAACGCATCTGATGTCGAACACAAGCAGACTATATATAACGATTACGTCTCTGCTAACTCCTACACAGGCAGCGAAAGTATTGTCTGATTCTAACTAGCGTCTTGCGTACCATCAGAAAAAAAAGAAGAAGAAGAAGAAAACAAAAAAGGCCTCCTTCAGACGTCTGACGATGGCTGACGAGTGAAGAGCGCAGACGGGCAATAGACAGCCCGACAATAATCGATCGACACAGGACTGTTTATTGTCAATTGCCTTTGGAGACGAGGATCGCATTTTCCAGTTGGCGTAATCGGGTTTGGAACCACACCCTTCGCGACACATTATCCTCCTGTCTGGATCACAGGCGTCCGTGACATAGTATCTGTCCTCAGCTGGTTGGCTAGTTGGGTGGTTGCACCAGAATTTCTCGAAAGAGACAATGAAGTACCCACCAACACCCAACCCCCCCCCCCACCCCCACGCCCCCCCCCCCAAAAAAAAAGAAAAGAAAAAAGAAAAAAAAAAGAAACAAACAAACAAACAAAAATAAAAAAGAAAGAAAGAGGAAAACAACAACAACAACAACAACACCAAAAAACAAAAAAACAAAACAACAACAACCCCCCCCCCAAAAAAAAACAAAAAAAAAACAAAAACAAATAAACAAACAAACAAACAAACAGAAATCCTCAACCAAAAACAGACAACAAACCCTAAACAAACAACCAAACAAACATCCTTTTCCAGGACATGAAAGACGGTGCAGCGAAGAAAGAACAACCACAAATTATTTATTGTTTTTACTCTCAGCAGGGTATCGAACTTACGATCAGGGTTTTGACAGTCCAATGCGCTACCAGCTAGGCTACCCAAGCTCCCCTGTGGTGCATTTGGCAATTCAGTCGCCAAAGGTTTTCGATCTTCTGTACAACCTGTTCCAGTTGCTATGCCGGTTTAAAAGTTTCGATTGCGATTTCAATGACTTCGATTGCTCTTATCTAAAGCTGTTATCTTAAAACATCAGCGTCAGTATCACACACATCTATAGATTGTAGTAACGGATTAGGACAGTCGGTTCACAAACGGCCCGTTTCAATTCAGTCTTAGAACCGATAATACCGCTGCGGTAAAGATGTTATAAAATGTGCACTCATTATGCGCCGAATGGCTTGTCCACAGAAGGCTAGAACTGTACAAGTAACACGGGTGAGGGACTGAGGGGAGCGGGATGGGGTGGGGTGGGGTGGGGGAATCTTCTGTACAACCTGTTCCCGTTGCTATGCCGGTTTAAAAGTTATTTTAAAACATCAGCTTATCATACACATCTATAGATTGTAGTAACGTATTAGGAAAGTCGGTTAATAAACGGCCTGTTTCAATTCAGTCTTAGAACCGACAGATGAAAATCCAAAGCGTTTTTATACGTGGTGCTGTGGCGTAAATTTGGAAAAAAACAAACAAACAAACAACAACAACAACAACAACAACAACAACAACAACAACAACAACAACAACAACAACAACAACAACAACAACAACGGTCCGATGGCGTGGGAAAACGCTGAATGAGGGTATACCGATTTTGAGCGGAATAGCACCGGGAAACCGCCAGTTCACTTTGATTCACGATGACATCATGCGTTTGTCATCATTAGCCAAGGTCGGTCTGTGAACCCAGTAAAGTTAACTTCTCTGCCTCTGAAATGTCTCCAAGCCCATTATGAGCGGTTAAGTAGCCAATTGCCAGGTTACTGCTGGTTAAATAGCACTATACATACATTTCGACAATTTGTGTGTGTGTGTGTGTGTGTGTGTGTGTGTGTGTGTGTGTGTGTGTGTGTGTGTGTGTGTGTGTGTGTGTGTGTGTTATTCACATTACCACGGATAATCAAAATTCAAATTCTAAAAAGTTTCAAATTTCTAGAATTCTGAACATGGGATAGTCACCCAAACGGCAATCAAAATAATAAGTATGTGTGTCATCAAGTACAATTCACTTGAAGAAAACAACGTTTCCCAACGAACGCATTGCTGATTGAAGTATTATACTGCACAAAACTTTCAAAAGGCCTCTTTCCATTCTGGCGTCCCTTCTTTGTTTTCAACATTGAATAATTTACCCTGTCTACTGTTTTTGAAAAGGGTACCAACGTACACAATGCAAATTTTGGATCCATGAATGTGAATGTTTTACTGAAATATAATAAGCTCCGCTGTGTCGAAAGACAATGAGAGAAGCGGAAATATGATCCGCATAATTCCTTTTGCATAATAATTATATCTTATAACATCTCTATGAGCAAGCAGAGGAAGAGAATGTTTATTGTGTTTCCTGAGGCCTGGTGCATGAAAAGAGGTTAAACTAGTCTGTGACTTAGCGCTAGTCTCAGACTTGTTAAGTCGGACTATCATCGCACTTAGCGCTAGTCTCAGACTTGTTAAGTCGGACTATCATCGCACTTAGCGCTAGTCTCAGACTTGTTAAGTCGGACTATCATCGCACTTAGCGCTAGTCTCATCGCAGCAAATATTACCTTTTATACTCAGTTATTAGTCCCCAAAACGGTCGTAAGCTTGCCTCAGTCTCCGTTTTAAACTTTTAGTCTCCGCGAAGTCAAGCTAGTCTCGGCCGTACGTCCTGGTCTGTCTCCATGAGCACCAATAAAATCCTAATGAACAAAATCCCCCATAATAAGCAAGTAGACAAGAAACAGCTTCCTGCGCTGCACGTGTATCCCGTTGTCCTACACGCTGCCCAAAGCATCAATACCAAAAGCTGCGACGAGCCAAGAGCTGAACCAGCCAAACATTAACTCTATTCCTACCAAGTAAGTTTGGGGTTGTGCACCAGTGGCCTCACACACACACACACACACACACACACACACACACACACACACACAGAAAGCACACACAGAAAGCACACACACACACACACACACACACACACACACACACACACACACACACACACACACACACAAATCACAATTAATTAATCTGTAGGGATTTAAATTTGGTTTTGTGGGAGTGTTGCTCTTTGATTATACTCGTCTCTGCTGCAGTAAGAGCAGATAAAGATCCGTTAATCTTGCCTGATTTTTCGCATAGAAGACCGAAACCAAAAAGATAGTCAAAAACGTGGAATACTCGTGCGCGGTACGGAATGCATTAAAAGATCAAAGTACGTTGTATTATGTACTCTACAGTCGTTCAGACGAACGTTCAATTTGCACGGCAAAAAAACAACAACTGCGTCGTGTTGCTCTACAATCGTTCAGGATCCGTATGTGAGAGTCGAGGTTAATTTAACCCACGGCTACGGGCCTAACCCAGACTAGGACAAAAGAAACCCCAAAAGCAGAATTAGAATTGAATAAAAAAGGAAGCGAAGGAAGAAAAAATCCTTCTATAACAGCTTAGGCACCTTGCTGGAATGGGCCCGCTTCTTGATTTAAAAAAAAAACAACAACAAAAAAAAACAACAACAACAACAGAAAATTTAACCCTAGAGCTAGTTTAATTCTAAAAGCCCTAACCTCGACTATTACATACGGGCCCAGGAGACCAATAAAAAAAAACCCGTGTCATAAACGCAGCACTAACTGAAACTAGCACAAGCCTAGAAGAGAAAGAGAAAGTTTGTAAAAACGCTACAGAAAAAAAAAACTTACCACAAAAGGAGACGCTCGAAGAATTGCGATCAATGCTTGTGCCCCCTGCAGTGCCGGCAGGAGCGAAGCAAGTAGACAGGCCATCATTTCGTAGTGGTGCATAGACGTTGTAAGGGAAACGCGCCTCCAAGTCTCTTGAGGGAAGTCACAAAACCAGTACTCCATGGAAACGAAGACATTTCCTTCATTCTTTAAGCTTCTTTTGTTTGTTCTTGAAGAGGTTCTAAACTCACAACACCGAAGATCGGGAGCTAGAGTATCACAGTGAAGACATCCGCTTAGAAGCCTGTTTTGTACCGCTGTATTATAACACACCATTCTCTCCTGGTTTTTCTTTTCCTCTCCGTATCCATGAAATTTCAATGAACTGCTGGGGGTGAATTTTCCAAGAAGAATGTGCCAAGGAATTACATCGTCATTTCTGTTTCCTTCACCGCGTGGCTCACTCTTCTCGCTCAGAGAATATGTATGCATTAGACTAGGACATTCTTGGAGGATTCCTTTTACCCATCGATGTACAACTGCTTTGATGGATCATCTGTCGATGGAAAGACAGAACATTGGGTGATTCTGTTTTCCATTTTACTGGAGAAACTCTTGGGACACTCTTCCAGATAGTACGTTTGCAATACATACGAAAATTCTTGGTTGACTGTTTCTGCCAACAGATGAACAGTTGCTGTGATGGATCAGCCGTCGATGGAAAGACAGAAAGTTGGGTCATTTTGTTTTTTCATATTACTGGAGAAACTCTTGTGTTTCAAAAAAGCCTCTTTCCAGATAATACGTTTGGAATACACAAGGAAATTCTTGGTTGATTGGTGTTACCCACGGATGAATAATTACTTTGCTGCATCACCAGTCGATGAAAAGACATTTGGCCATGTTTTTATTTTCTTTTTGCTGAAGAAACTCTCGCGTCACAAAGATCTCTTCCAGATAATACGTTTGTTTTACACAAGAACATTCTCCGAGAATATGTTTTACTCACCGATGTACAATTGCTTTACTGCATCATCTGTCGAGGGAAAGACATTTGGCCATTTTTTTTTCTTTTTGTTGAAGAAACTCTCGTGTCATAAAAAATCTCTTCCAGATAATACGTTCACATTCTGCAGGAAAATGCTCGGTGGATTCTTTTTGCCACCGAGAAATAATTGTTTTGCGGCATCATCTGTCAGTGGAAAAAAAAATGGACCACTTTTATCTTCTTACTGGAGAAAAATTTCGCGCCACAAACCCTCTTCCAGAGTATACGTTTGCAATACACATGAAATTCCCTAGTGGGTTGTTTTTACTACCAATGATCTTTGCTGCATCACCGACCGATGGAAAGACAGATAGTGTGACCATTTATTTTCCACTTTTTACTGCTGAAGAAACCCACACGTTACAAAACCTCCGCGCGTTTCCTTTGAAACACAACGTCCTTCGGGTGTTTCTGTCAGGTCCAGTCATTTACAAACGAACTCACCCTCCATGTGAATACCACTGGGGATTCAAGCAATACTCCCCAAGAGACGTGTCTTCCGAAGTGCAAGAATAATGCTGACAATCTCCACTAGGCACTCCTGCCTCGTATGACGCGGAACATGCTATCTAGAACATTCTGATCGATCTAGACAGGCACAAACATCTTTCAAAGAGATTCGTAAAAATGTGCTGTGAGAAAATCCTGAGATGTATTGTAAAGAAGGGGCGAATAAAACCCAGAAGGAAAGTGCACGACATTCCTGCAAACACAATCTGCTTCATCCAGTAAATTCCCCTTGAAATCGTTCGCCCGGTGCGTGTCGCTCGTTGAAGTATATCACTTGGAGGCCGTTTGGATCAGCACGACTTTGCTCACAGACAGGAGGAAAAAACGTGAACGTCTAAAGAGGTCCTAAAAAGACAATTGAACAGGCCGTAAGCCAACGCTAAAGCCTCCCTCGACCAGTTTTGTGAGCGTAGAATTTGTTGAAGTTTTCCGTGATGATTGGAACCGGTATAGCGAGCGTCAGAACTCCAGCCAGAGCACATATCATTCCGATGATCTTCCCGAAAGGCCCGACCGGAACTACGTCACCGTATCCCACGGTAGTCATGGTGATGATGGCCCACCAGAAGCCATCCGGTATGGAATTGATCTGGGAGCCAGGCGTCCCAACCTCCGCGAAGTACACAGCAGACGAGAAGAGAAGAATGCACACAACAAGAGCTACGAGGAAGAGGCACAACCCTCCGAAGCTTGCTTTGAACGTCAGGATGAGCACTTGGAGTCCCGCGGAATGTTTGGTAAGCTTGAATATCCTCACCAGCCGGATGACCCTGAGGAAGGCCAGTGAGGCGCTGGATTTGGCCCCCTCGCAGGTCGGGTCCGACAGCAGGTTGAAGAGCGTCACGTAATACGGGACCACAGCAGTGATATCCACCAGGTTCTTGAAGTCTTTGATGAACTTCTTCTTGCTCGGGCACACTACAATGCGTATCAACACCTCCAGGGTGAAGAACGCCGTGCAGATTGTCTCCAGGATAAAGAAGGGCTCCGTGAAGTCCGGCTTCTGGTCGCCCACACACGTGGAGTTGTTGAACTGAGGCAAGGTCTCCACGCAGAACAGAGCTATGGACAGAACCGTCACTATGACAGACACAATCGCGATGATGTAAGCCAACATGGAGGTCTCTGGGTACTCCATGGTGATCCAGATCTTCCTCTGGAACCCCTTTTCCGGCAGCAGCATTTTCTCAGCGACGTAACCCTCGTCCCTCCGGTACTCCTCCACCACCTCCTGCTCGATCTCGAAGAAGTCCAGCTCCGTGAGAAAGATGTCGTCGGGCACCGGTGGAGGCCGCCGCAACCTCCCTCCGTACATGTAGTAATGGAAAATTGCATCGAAGGTCGGTCTGTGGCGGTCAAAGAAGTACTCGTCTTTTCGTTTGTCGTAGAACTTCTGTCTCTTACATGGGTCACCCAGCAGCGTGTCCGGGTGCCTCTCCAGGGTGGTCCGCCACGTCTCGAAGTACTGTCCGCTGACGTTGATCACAATCCTGTCGCACGTTTCCAGCGAGCACTGGTGCCGCATGGGCAGCAGCTCGCCCGACAGTGACTTGCACGCTCGCTGGGGCCGGGGCGTGCCCCGCTTACTGTCCTTGTCGAGCGCCGGGTGGTGGTGAAGCCAGAGTTCATCGCCCTCAGTGTTAAGACGCTCTCGGCTGCTGTAGGTGCGCCGGTAGGGGGCTTGGTTGAGCAGACCCGACACCACAGCCATGGTCGTTGCATCATCTCTCCAGGGACCGTGGGGGAAAAAGGGTTCTTCTTCTTCTCTCAGTTACAGCTCTTTGTCACGTACAGTTACTCACTTATCTCCCCTATCTTTTTCTGTGTGTATTACCACCTTTTGCCGTTGTAAAGCTAACTTATTCCCCCTATCGTCTTCTGCTTGGGGTATCACCTTTCGTGGCAGAAAAAAACCCAACTACGCTATCTCTTCTCTCCTGTTTTGGATTACCACTTTGGGTTAAAGTTTTCTATGTTGTGGTGCACCTTAGGCATCTCCTAAAGAATGAAATTTCAGTGTACTGTACATGGAATCTACCTAGCTTGGAAAGCTGCCTTTCCTGGCGCGAATTATTTCGATAACGACGTCGATGTTAGGCTGGGGTGTCTGACAACTTCTGTCTAAACGTGATTCCTCATGCATGAATAATTTCCCCCCTGCAGGCTACGCTGATCTCACAAAAAGTCGTTCAAATATTCAGGTTCTGTTTGAACTCCCAGTCTCTCGTATAACTGGTTTGGTGAATCGCTCAGCGCCTGAAACAGAAAACAAAATCAGTTTAATTCGAATGACACGAGCCGACTTTGATGCGCAGCACTGACACTAAGGCTGAAATGGTTACTGTCGTACACTGCTGGCGATTTTGTACGATGCGTTACTGTCTGGCTCTGTGTGTGTGTGTGTGTGTGTGTGTGTGTGTGTGTGTGTGTGTGTGTGTGTGTGTGTGTGTGTGTGAGAGAGGGAGAGAGAAAGGTAGAATTCAGAATAACTTACTTGAAAGGTCGAGAGTGACATGGAGTGTGAGACGCGAGAGAGAGAGAGAGAGAGAGAGAGAGAGAGAGAGAGAGAGAGAGAGAGTGTGGTGTGAGGTGTGAAGATGATTTTTATTTTTATGTTTTAGGGCCCGAGGTGTGTGTGTGTGTGTGTGTGTGTGTGTGTGTGTGTGTGTGTGTGTGTGTGTGTGTGTGTGTGTGTGTGTGTGTGTGTGCGTGCGTGTGTGTGCGCGCGCGCGCGAACCCGCGTATGACGAACAACTAAACCTCAGCATGGGTTGATACGTTTATCTACTGGCTATACATTTATCACAACATGCTGCAGCACAGTTGCCAGTGCCGCAGGGCCTTCGAACAGCAGAGACATGAATAATTTCCGATCGTCCTTGTTCCAAGTTCCCGCCGTTGCGTGATCGTTCGCAACCAGCTCGGTGTGTGTTTGTGGTGTCAGTCTTAACGCTTCATTATTTCCGGCATATCTCGCAAGGAGCTATGGCTGATTTCACTTGTCTGTGTCCAGCTAACAGTTATATCAAACAGCCTGCTGTCCAGGGCCCGTATGTAAAAGTCGAGGTTAATTTAACCCACGGCTACGGGCCTAACCCAGACTATGACAAAAGAAACCCAAAAGCAAAATTAAATAAGAAAGGAAGCAAAGAAAGGTAGGAAAAAATCCTTCTGTAACGGCTTAGGCACCTTGCTGGATTTGGTTGGTTGGTTAGCTGGGGTTTATCGTCCACGCCACAACGAGGTGATTGCAGACGGCCCTAGGGGGCAGGTTATGGGAGACGGGGATAGCTACCCTAACTGTACAGTCCAGCTGAACACTTATTCAATCCAGTCAGACTGCCAGGTCGGCCACATTTTATGTATCCTTGACTGTAATGGACAAGTTACACAAACAGATCCAGTTCACAGTCAGTGGAAGCGGGGCAACGTGAAAAAGGCCTGTACAAATTTTGACCCTGTCGGGATTCGAACCCGGGACCTTCCGATCTCGAGTCCAACGCTCAAACCGTTGAGCCACCGACTCCCCCTACCTTGCTGGAATGGGCCCTCTTCTTGATTAAAAAAAAACCCCGAAAATTTAACCCTAGAGCTAGTTTAGTTCGAGGTTAGACTCTAACCCGGGGCTAAAAGCCCTACCCTCGACTGTTACATACGGGTCCTGATTCTGCCGCTGGCTGTGTACGTGTTTCCTGTACTACTCCGCCACTTCAAAAGTAGCAGCGTCAGGACAGAGTGTTTCCAAACAGCGGCTCCGAGTGTTTCTATTTTCAAATGAGCGTTTCAAACACACACACGGCTTCGATCTGTGAAACGGAGAAAAGGGGCCGTTCATCGACCAGACAACGACTTTGACTATTGCATATTGCATTACTACAACGCAAAGACGTGTGCGCGATCATATGCGTGATCATATGTGCTCCAAACATATGGCTTTTTGTGAGAGCAGTCAGCGTCAAAACTTTTGAGGTAGCACTGCGAACACCTCCGTCCATTATGACTACATCCCGTGGTGCGGGATGGGGGAGGGGGGAGGGGGTAGCCGGGATAGCCGAATGGTAGAGCGTTGGACTTTTGAGGTAGCACTGGGAACACCTCCGTCCATTATGACTACACCCCGTGGTGCGGGATGGGGGAGGGGGGGGGGGGTAGCCGGGATAGCCGAATGGTAGAGCGTTGGACTTTCCGGCAATGCTCGGGTCGTGAGTTCGAATCCCGGCTGGGGCCAAATATTTGTGCTGGCCTTTTTCACGTTGCCCCGTCTTTGATATCACCCTTACCTGGTGGAAAAGCCCGTTACTGCAAGAAGAGCCGTCATGGAACCGTAAATCAGTTATCTTACATGTTCTTCGCATACAGGACCAAAACCGACAACGAGTCAGAATCGTGGGATACTTGTGCGCGGTACAAAATGTGTTAACGCGAGTACAATGTAAGGATGTTTGAATGGTCATATGAAAAAAAAAAAAATGCGGATTTACCAGAGAGCAATTGTTGTCAGGCCTTTTAAATGAAAGTAGCACCTTTAATAAATCAACACCTGCTTCAAATTTCAAACGTGGATTTTTTTTCTGGGATGGATCATCGTTAAAACTTCAGAATCGAGGCAGCAACCGGAGAAACGTCCTCCATATTGACCCCCCCCCCCGCGCGCATTTTCCCCATTCCTGACGATCAACACAGCATCGACAATCAAACACAGATCTCCTGATTAAGCATGAATATCGCTAAGGTGTACACGGAAGCAGAATGTATATATTTTTTAAAATAATGAATAATGTTTGTCTAGTACTGGTCGATATCCGCGGTCTATGAAAAACATTTTGTCAGTGTTATTTACCAGCAGTCGCACGCGTATCGTATTTCTCACAGCAGAAGAGCGGTGGACTTAGAAGCGTACATAAACGCGGCAAAATGTGGTATTCGTACACATTGCGGCCATGTTACTCAGCCTACGTGCCTGACAGATATGTTGTATTGTTACTAATGTTATTGCTGTATGAAAACGCTTTGCCAACACTTTTACGGTCGTGAGTTCGAATCCCGGTTGGGGGCCAAATATTAGTACTGGTCTTTTTCTTGTTGCATCAACTTTGATATCACCCTTACGTCGTGGAAAAGGACGTTAAACTCCCAAACACCCACACCCACCCACCCACCGGTCAGCAATTTACAAGCAGTCGTACGTGTGTTGTATTACTCACCGCGGAACGGGTCGACTCAGAAGCGTAAGCTACACAAAGGGGCAAACTATATATCGAGTACAAAATGCCATCGTTGTTAAAGATCTAAGCTCCCAACAAAAAGCTTTCCGAAGTGTGATTTTTTTTTTACAGAGTCGACCGTGCAAGCACAGTCAGCTCTTTCACACTGCAGAGTTTTCAGCGTCCCTGAAACCCCAGTAGAAGCAAAGGGCAGCCTGATTTCACAGCTCAGTTTGCGTTTTGACACTGAGCGAGAAAGATCGTGCAACACTCAACATCCGCTAGACACTGTAGCGATGTGTCTCGCTCACTGACCAAAAGCCAAATAATGTCACGGCAAACTCGTGCTCTGGTTTTATGAGGGTCCCCGAATCGCTGAAATTTCTGCAACTGTGACAGAGTTGCCTGGATTATGCACAGTCGAAGGGGTCGCAGTTTTAAAAAAAAGCAATGTTCGCGGCTTTTTGCTGAGATTGCAGACCTTTAACAGCAGACTAGTTTGTCAGCGACAACGAGGTGACCACTGCTCAGAGGTCCAGGACACACGCGCTTGGTTGAGCTCTGACGCTGTTTTGCTAATTATCAGATATTTAGCGACAGCCGGGCTCTACAAATTATACCACGTGATTTGTCGGGATCGGGTCTACCTTCCTGTAAGAGATGGACTAGTTCTATGGAGTACTTGTGAAGGAAATGATGGTGAAATGCCGGCGTCTGCGTGAACTGTTATGCGGCAGTGTTGTGTCAGAGTTCGCCACGCTCGCTCAGCACTACAGCCAAGAGGCGTTTATAAGCCGTCACAGCATTCGTCAAGCCAGGAACAAAGTGTTGAATCACCAGCAGTAAAAGTGGGGTGGGTGGGTGTTTGGGAGTTTAACGTCCGTTTCCACCACGTATGGATGACACCCAAAGGCGGGGCAACGAGACAAAGGCCAGCACAAATATTTGACCGCAGCCAGGATTCGAACTCACGACCCGAGCATTGAAATTCCAAAGCTCTACCATGCTATCCCGGCTCCCCCATCAGCTGTAAATAATATGAACGTGAAAGAGGCGTGAACAAGATTATTATTGTTCTACAGCAGAAGCTTAGACAGCCGCACACAAAAGACAAAGCTGGCTGCATCAGCACATCCGCATCCAATCTCTCGTATACCCCCTGGCGCTCTCGTTTTCCCGTGTGTCAGCTGTTAGCCGCGGCTACACTGTAACAGGTTCAGTTATTTACTCTAGAACACACACACACACACACACACACACACACACACACACACACACACACACACACACACACACACACACACACACACACACACACACACACACACACACACACACACACACACGCACGCACGCACGCACGCACGCACGCACGCACACACACACACACACACACACACACACACACACACACACACACACACACACACACACACACACACACACACACACACAAAACCCCTCCAACATGCGTGGCTCATTCATCTGCAACGCTTGTCCTGTGTAGATGGCTTGACGACAAAACTAGCAAAGCCCTGTTTATCAATATACTTGCGAGTAGATAAACAGCACCTGGAACAGTCATTTTTCAAGCTGGTGTCCTCAGATGATGGCATTTGTGGCCTGGGCCCGTAGCACAGATGCTTGCTCGTGTTCCCCTGTGTCGCACAGCAGGCAGTATATGTATAGTGATGATATGTTCATTGGGTGTTGCTGATTGTTACCACCCACTGAACAACTCACTGTAAGAGTTGCAGTACCAATGCGGTTCAGTCTGATGTGAACCACTGATATAGTACATGTACATGCATATTCTACTATGCTTCCCTGTCTCTCTGGGGGGGAAGCCGGGGTGGCCGAATGGTAGAGCGTTGGACTTTAATGCTCGGGTCAAGAGTTCGTATCCTGGCTGGGGCCTAATATTTGTGCTGGCTTTTTTTCATCGTTGCCCCGTCTTTGATATCACCCGTATCTGGTGGAAAAGGACATTAAACCCCCAAACATCCATCCCCACCCCTGTCTCTCTGCGTGCGTTCTCTCTCTCTCTCTCTCTCCCTCTTTTCAATGTTCGTCTACGCCTTTCCAGTAGTAGCTCAGCAAAGGCAAAGTTGCCAGCTGGCCTGTACGCTGGAAATACTCAATCTCGATCAACAGCACAGCTCTTAATGCGATACAATGTTGTTTATATTTTGCGCGAGCGGTCGAACATTCAAATTCTACGACTGTTGTTACACTACTGTAGCGCTCAGTTTGGTCGCCGCGTCAACGAGTCCGCTTCTGTTGGCTCAGTGCCAGCATTAGAGACGCTGTCACTGTCCAGGTGCCTTAGTGGTGTGACGCTAGATACCAGGAACACAGCTGAAAACGATCTGTTAGCATAAGCATGACAGCATTAGCCTGGAAATGGTCCAAACCTGTAACTTCTGCCGCTGTAAAATAAAGGTTTCTTGTTCTCTCTGGCAAGATTTACGAAAGGCCGTGAAACATTATCTTTTATCCTTGGGACATAAGGTTTGATTTCATTTGATTTCACCTCTCTCTCTCTCTCTGTGCGTGTGTAAAATGCGGCACGCTTACAGGTCGAAACGGTCTATGCGTGTAACGTCTACCATTGTAAAATTACAAGGTTCGTGTTCTTAGTGTTCTTGTTCCTCTCTCTCTCTCCCTCCCCCCCCCCCCCCCCGTGTACGGGTCTGTCCATGTGTTCCACTGAGTGAGTAAAAACCTCCCCAGTTCAGCGCCTCATTGAATTTCTTTTTTTGTTTTCAAAAAGCAAACGTCTTGGTTCTCAAGAGAACCCCATGAATAATGCACGAAAGACCGTATCGATTTTCAGAGTCACAAATGTGCCAAAGCCTACCGAGCATACAGGAAAGCCCTTGCCTCTTGATGAATGATTTACACATCTATCGTCATCTTTTTAACAGAGGCTGGGCACGCACGCTCTGAGTCAATAGCCTGGACTGATCTCTCGAGCTCTACTTGACGGTCAAGACGCACGAGACCAAGAATAATGATAATAATAATTATTAATACTAATAATTGATACCTATATATAGCGCTCTTTCTCGCAGAGAGCTCGCAGCGCTTTACATGGAAAAGAAAAGAAAGACATTGGAACAATACAGTCACATATGAACAAAGCATACCACATAAATACAAACAATACAGTACATCTTCACAAAACACACAACATATCAACACTACAATCAGACAGGCGCCTGCAGGTACAGTGGGCGAATGGGTCCCTTCCACCGCGGGTACATAAGCGGGAATGGCTGTACATACAAACTTGCCTCTGAAGGGATACGAACCCTGGACCACATAATTTATGGTCAGGATGCTCTACCACTGGGTCTATTTTTAGAAGCATCGTCGAGTCCCAGTCTGTTCAGGAATGGATCGTGGGCTCAAAGAAAGTCGTATTTACCAGCCCCCGTAGTGTAGTGGTTAGCACTTCGGACCATGGACCGGGAGACCCGGGTTCGAGTCCCAGCCGAGGCAAGCGGGATTTTTCCTACCTAGGTCGGCTCCTACCCAGAGCGGGTGTGCTATGGGCCCAATGGGGAGGCTGTTGCCACACAGCCGAGTTTCACCCACTTCACGGGTGCGACTTTGGGGGTGCTTCCCTTGGTATGACACGTCTTATGATGTGGATGATTACACGGCCGGCACCGCAGGTGCCGTAGTTCCCGGGCCTGGTTAATGCCGGGATATTTATGACAGGAAGCGTGGAATGCGGCCCTGTCCCGCAGTCCCACACCACACGGACCTCCATAGCATCATCTTACCATCATCCTCATCTCCATCATCATGCATAATAAAAAAAAAAAAAAGCCCCAACTTCCGAGCCCTCCGTGGATTCCACCCATTACCTGGGAGGAACACCACTGGAGCTGGCAAAAGAGTTTGGGCAGCAAAAAAAAGAGAAAAAAAAGTCGTATTTCTCTAACAGCAGAAGCAAGAAAGTGACGAAAACAGTCGCGATGGCCGAATAAAACATCCTGCTGCAAAGCGGCAGTTTTCACTTCAGCGGCGTTACGGACACAGAGGCCTTAAGTCGTGGAGTTTGGGCTATATATATATGCTTCTCTCTTTCTTAGCTATCTGTCCCGCCGTTAGTCTGGCGTAGACTGACTCAAAAACCCAAGTCATTCTCCACACAATCTCAAATAAAAACGATGCATCTCTTCTCTAATAGTCGCAATAACAATGCACTGGCTTCTCTGATAGTTTTAATAACGACGCAAATGACTGCTTTAATGGTCTCAATAACGATGCACTAACTTCTCTAACAGTCTCAATAACGATGCGCTAGTTTCTCTAATGGTCTCAATAGCAATGCAATAGAGACGCACTGGCTTCTTTAACAGTCCCGATAACGATGCACTGGGTTCTCCAATAGTCTCAATAACGACGCACTGGCTTCTCCGATAGCCCCCCCCCAAAAAAAAAAAAAAAAAAACAACAAAAAAAAAACAACAAAAAAACAAAAAACAAAAACAAACAAAAAACAAAAAACAAAAAAACAACAACAACAACAAAAAAAAAAAAAAAAAAATTGCACTGACTTCTCTAACAGTCCCAGTATAACGACGCACTAACTTCTCTCACAGTATCAATAACGATGCACTAGCTTCTCTAATGGTCTCAATAACAATGCAATAGAGACGCACTGACTTCTCTAACAGTCCCAATAACGATGCACTGGGTTCTCCGATAGCCCCCCCCCCCCAAAAAAAAAAAAAAAAAAACAACAACAACAAAAACCAAAACAAAACAAAACAACAAACAAACAAACAAACAAACAAACAAACAAACCAAAAAAAACGTTGCAATAACTTCTCTAACAGTCCCAGTAGCGATGCACTAACTTCTCTCAGTATCAATAACGATGTACTAGCTTCTCTAATGGTCTCAATAACAATGCAATAGAGACGCACTGACTTCTCTAACAGTCCCAATAACAATGTACTGACTTCTCTAACAGTCCAAGTATATCGATGCACTAACTTCTCTCAGAGTATCAATAACGATGCACTAGCTTCTCTTATGGTCTCAATAACAATGCAATAGAGACGCACTGACTTCTCTAACAGTCCCAATAACAATGTACTGACTTCTCTAACAGTCCAAGTATATCGATGCACTAACTTCTCTCAGAGTATCAATAACGATGCACTAGCTTCTCTTATGGTCTCAATAACAATGCAATAGAGACGCACTGACTTCTCTAACAGTCCCAATAACGATGCAATGGACTCTCCAATAGTCTCAATAACGACGCACTGGCTTCTCCGATAGTCCAAAAAAAAAAAAAAAAAAAAACCCGCTGCATTGACTTCTCTAACAGTCCCAGTAGCAATGCACTAACATCTCTCACAGTATCAATAACGATGCACTGGCTTCTCTCTAACAGGTCCAATAACCACGCACTAGCTTCTCAAATGTTATCAATAACGATGCACTAACTTCTTGAATAGTGTCAGTAACGATGCGCTGACTTCTCTAATAGTGTCAGTAACGATGCACTGGCTTCTCTAATGGTTTCCATAGCGACGAAGCGACTTACGTGGGGGCACTCCATAAGTTTTGAAATGTGATCAGACAAATGAAACCACACATAAACGACTATGACCGACTTGAAGAGCTCCGACGTCAGTGTAAGTAATAACACTGATGTTGTCAGTGGCCGTTAGTTTTCACCCGTAGACTTTTTGTTTACTTAGTCTTTCTAACTGTCTAGTTCACAACATGTCCGCTGTGAACCTTGTCTATAACATCTACAAAGAAACTGCTTGTGATAATGCTTTGCAACGTTTATCAGAATGTTTTGTAGTGAATGTTCGTCATGCAGAGTGCCCGGCCATTGTTTGAGTTAGTTGCTGCAGGTTTAAGGCGTGGCACTCACACGCCCTTTTCACGGTATAGTAACCCCCCCCCAAAAAAAACATCGATGATTATTCAACCGGTTTTCGTATTTCAATACAGCTAGCCACAGTCGACCCATTAGCACAACAGCAGTACTTTCAAAGCTACTCCGACATTCGACACCGGTCGCGTGGCAATTGCTTGCCTGTTACCAGAGAGTAAACATTTTCTAACGCGGCACAGGCACTCTGCACAAACACAAACACACGCTGCTAACGACCGTGCCAAGCGTCGGGCAGTGTACACTGCGTTTAAACAACCTGCGACTGAAATTTCATCCACCATCGGGGGGTGAGGGGTGGGGGTGTGTGTGTGTGTGGGGGGGGGGGAATCGAGTATTATCCAGGGCCCGTATGTAAAACTCGAGGTTAATTTTAACCCACGGCTACGGGCCTAACCCAGACTAGGACAAAAGAAACCCTAAACCAAAATTTAAAAAAAAGGAAGCGAAGAAAGAAAGACAGCATAGGCACTAGCTGGAATGGACCCGCTTCCTGATTTAAAACAAAACAAAACAAAAAAAAAACAACAGAAAATTTAACCCTAGAGCTAGTTTAGTTTGAGGTTAGACACAAACCCGGGGCTAAACTCCCTAACCCCGACTTTTACATGCGGGCCCAGGTTTCTGGGAACGTTCGTAGACTAGTTCACTGGGGCGGGTGGGTGGGTGTTTGGGGGTTTAACGTCCTTTTCCACCACATACGGGTGATATCAAAGACGGGGCAACGATGAAAAAGCCAGCACAAGTATTTGGCCCCAGCCGGGATACGAACTCACGACCCGAGCACTGAGAGTCCAACGCTCTGCCATTCGGCCACCCCGGCTCCCGTTCACTGGGGCACTCTCGGAGACTATGTCAATTTTCAAAAGGAATGCCGGTGTTTTTGTTTGTTTGTTTGATTGGTGGTTTAGTCTATGTGGATATGGAGATCGATTTTTTTTTTCAGTTTTGCGACTTCTAATATTAGAGAATTGTGGGTTTCTTTGAACAAGGTTCTCTTCCTGTATGAACACGTACGTGAATGTTTGTATGAACAGACCAACCAGCCATCCCCTTCGTTGCAAAGCAAGCCTGTCTGATATGTCTTAGCATGTAGAACATTTTAAAACATTTTTGAATCAAGTCCACGCAAAACTGTAATATTTCCCCCGAAAAAAGACTTACAAAGCCGAAATTTCATACTGCGGGGACTGAGGGGGCGTGTGTGTGTGTGTGTGTGTGTGTGTGTGTGTGTGTGTGTGTGTGTGTGTGTGTGTGTGTGTGTGTGTGTGTTGGGGGAGGGGGGGGGGCGGAGGGAGGAGGGTGAGGGTGGTGGTAGTGGTTTGTTTTTATCAAATATTCAAACGACAGATACTCGTCTATAATCCACATGTATGCAGAAAAGATCATCCTATCGAGAGCAAACTACCTACGAAACAGACATTACCAGTAAACTACTGTGCAACTTTTCAAAACAGTCGACTGGCCACGTACTACTTTACATTGCAGTCTGCTGCACGCTGAGGCCTGTCAAAAACACGCCAATTTAACGACGGCCATCTTCTGAAAAGCACTTCATAGTTTCTGCGTTTCGCAAGATCGCCAGCCCATTTAATTAGGGAGGTTTCAAGAAAAAACTTGGAAAACGGCGAGGCACACACTACGGTTACTGGATATCCACGGCTTGTATCCCAGAAAATCGATTTCTTGTTAGCTCTGTGTCGTTTTATGACTAATCCATACAAGGAAATGCTGGGAAATTCCGGTGTTTTTTTTTTTCTTTTACTTTCAGTTATCGGGTCGTAAGTTCGAATCCGGGCTGTGGGCACGATCTTTGTGCTGGCGTTTTCCTCGTTGTTCCGTCTTTGATATCACCCTGTGGTGGAAAAAGATATTAACTCACTTCCTACCGAGTAAGTATGGGCTTATGCAACGGTGGCCTCACTAAAAAAAGACCTCCCCCCCCCCCAAGAAAAAACAACAGCCCCCCTCCCAAACACCCCCCCCCCCGAAAAAAAAACAAACCAAAAAAACAAACAAACAAAAAACAAAACACACACACACACACACACACACACACACACACACACACACACACAAAACAAAACAACAACAAACAAACAAAAAACTAAAGACAAACAAACAAACAACAACAACAACAAAAACCACGAAGAAGAAGAAGAGGAAATGCCGGTAGCGCAAAGCGTCAGCTATCACCATTAACACGTTGTTGCGGAGTAGAAACCATTTCCTATTGGTTTGTTTCATAATTCCGGTGTTCTTTTTGTTTTGTTTGTTTTCTTTCAGAGGAACTGAAATACAAAAGCATCAGTTACCAATCAACACGTTGCAGCTGCATAGAAACCACACTTTCAAAAAAACCACACGAACAAGCACTTACTGGGTTCTGTTTCAAAAGTTGTAGAAAGCAATCCCCAAAAAAAGCTGCTGGCAGGACGTAGGTCCAAGGATAACCAGAACACAAACCACGAGATGGAGTTAGATCCACAGAAAACACATGTCATCCACCTGTGCGGCGAGTTAGTTGGCCCAGTCTGTCAGTCAGTCAGTCCACCCACCCTCTCCCTCTCTCTCTCTCTCTCCGCGTACAGTTCACACTGTCCGTATCGCCGATAAACCAGTCTCACCGACACCCCGGCCCTGGCTGTCCCCTTCCCTTGGAAGCTTCAGCTTTGGCCGTTTGCCTGTCCTGGGACCTGCTGGCGGTGGGTGACTGTCTGTGCCGGCCTGCTTGCTGTGGCCGTGACGTGCTGTTTGCTGCCGCTCCACAGTAATGTTCAGCTCATCAGCGCGCGTGCGACCATCCAGAGCCACAAGTATCGATCATACGGCTTTGGCCGTCCGCCGCCATCCATTCACCGAAATACAGCGATAACCGTGAAGTTTACAGACGGGGAGTATAGAGCCGGGATGGAACCGAGTTGAGAGAGCGTTGGGCTTTCAGTTCTCCGGTCGTGAGTTCGAATCCTGGCTGTGGGCCAAATCTGTGTGCTGGCTTTCTTTTCCTCGTTGCCCCGTCTTTGATATCGCCCCGTGGTGGAAAAAGATATTAACTCAATTGCTAATCTTGCCTGATTATCGAGTACTGGGCCAAAACAAAACAAACAAATAAAGAAGTCAAAAACATAGGATACTCACGCGCAATACGGAATGTGCGATACCCTCAAACGACGACCGAGCGAATAATGTGTGCAAGAGATGTAGGGCGGCCGTTTGTCTCACAACACTGCACGTTACTAATTGCGTGCGTATCACCATATTATGACATGAAGCAGAAGACTTAAGCAACTGAAGCAAAATGTTTGACCACGTGAAGGAGAACATGTGAGAGACCAGCAGAACTAACGGCAGTCAAGACCGGGACTTAATTTATAAAGACCTGGACTTCAAGATCTAAGCACCCAACAAAAAGCTTTCCGAAGTGTGAAATTTTTTTTACAGAGTCGACCGTGCAAGCACAGTCAACTCTGTCACAGTTGCAGAGTTTTCAGCGTCCCTGAAACCCCAGTAAAAGCCAAGGGCAGCCTGATTTCACAGCTCAGTTTGCGTTTTGACACTGAGCGAGAAAGATCGTGCAGCACTCAACATCCGCTAGACACTGCAGCGATGTGTCTCGCTCACTGACCAAAAGCCAAATAATGTCACGTCAAACTCGTGCTCTGGTTTTATAAGGGTCCCCGAAGCGACGAAAACTCTGCAACTGTGACAGAGTTGCCTGCATTATGCACAGTCGAAGGAGTCGCAGTTTTAAAAAACGCAATGTTTGCGGCTTTTTGCTGAGATTGCAGACCTTTCAGCAAGCGGATCCACGTACTGAAGGAAAGCGTTATGGAGGCCACCTGGTTCTTACTTTGCCTAACGTCTACTCGTGAAACGCCATGTTGGGTGGGTGGGGGTGGGTGTTTGGGGGTTTAACGTCCTTTTCCACCACATAGGGTGATATCAAAGACGGGGCAACGATGAAAAAGCCAGCATAAATATTTGGCCCCAGCCGGGATCGAACTCATGACCCGAGCATTAGAAGTCCAACGCTCTACCATTCGACCACCCCGGCTCCCCACGCTATGAGTTCTTTATGCAAACTGTAATGCTTTTCACCCGAATGAGTATTTCACGTAAGCCGTGAATATCCGGGTCATGCTTTCTAAACTTTTTTTTTTCCTGCAATGCAATGAACTTTGTTTGAAATGAATATTCAACCAGACCAAGTTTTTTTTTTCCTTCTGGGGAAAAATATGCAGCATCGAGGCACTGCTAGTATTTTCAGACTGTTTTAACCTGCAGCTTTGTTGAACGGTGTAGGTTCCACCTCCATCACTGTTGTTAATACTGGACTGCATTTTGACATCCTGTATGCATGGCCATCATCGTAGCGATGTTCAAAACACCGGGGTGTGAGTCGAGGTCAGAAAATTCTCAGTTGTTCTTTTGTCTTGTTTTGTGTGTCCTCAGCCAAGCCATTTGCAATGGTAGCGAATGGACAGACTACGCGTTTTTTTTATTCGGATAGATCTATGGCAGTAGGTCCATCGCTATTGTCCAAACTACCCCGGAGCGTTTCTTGTTCACTTTCTGCGTTGCCATGCTAGATACAGATACAAGTACAGAATGAATGATACAGATATAGAATGTGTCTTGGTGTTGTTCATTTAGTCATCACAGTCACACTCCACTATACATAAAATACTACCTTTAGATATAAAGATAAGATATAATAAGATATGAGATAATAAAGAGTTCAAAATTAAGATACACAGCAGCTTAAGATACATAACACACTCGCATACACCCATACACGCACACGCGACACATTCCCAGACATGAACCTAGATTACAAAAGGGACACACACACACACACACACACACACACACACACACACACACAGAGTGTTCGTTAGTTCGATGGTTGCCAGAAAGTCCGCCGTCCGCTGCGTTCATCGACGGAACCAACCAACCAACCAAGCAACCAAGCAAGCAGTCAACCACCCACCCAAAAACCATTCAAATCAAAACAAACCGCACAAGCTACCAACCAACCAACCCTTACATTTATCCTGCAAGCCACTATGCCAACTCCGCATACGATCACCATCGAGCATAACGCCACTTCCGAACTTTCCAAGTCATCAACACTTTGTTGGCCGCTTGCACCAAGCGTGAGGGGGACCGAGTCAAGTGAATGAATGGTTGACCAGCGCTGCGACAATCGGAACGGTCAGCACCGCTCACGTTACTGCCTGATGCTGATTAACGCCGATCAGGCATGTGAGCAGAGTTCACAGGTAGCCGGGGCCACCTGCAACCCCAGGTCCAAATGAAGACCGTACGATGGGTAAAAAGTCGGTCACAGTTCAAGGGTATTTTGGGCAGGGCTGAAGTTTGTAAACATGGGTAACGGAGGTTGTGGGATATTTGGGGGTGGGAAAGAAAAAAGGAGGGGTTGTTTCATGATTGATAACTCGGGGGATGTGGGGGGGGGATGGAGGTGATTAGGGCTGTTCCATGATGGATAACTCAACCCCCCCACATTACAAGCCTGTGTTCGATTTTTTTTTCTTCAGGAAATGAATTTTTGATGTCCACCATCTTTCCCGTGTTTCTTTTAGACTTTCAGTTTCAGGTCAGCAAGCTTTAATTAATTACACCGCGGCACAGAAGCCGTGAAAGTAGGTGTATTGCTCGCTTCCTTAATGAGGGTAATCAATTTTGTGTTCGTTGGTGTCTCTGTCATTAGTGAATACGCTAACCTGATTATCTGGACCTGTAGTTCAATAGGTAGGGCGTTTTAGGCAAGAGGACACAGATACCGGGCGATGGCGGGGGGATTATGGGAGTTTAACGTCCTTTTCCACCATGTATGGGTGATAATTATTGAAGACTGGACAACGAGAAAAGGCCAGCACAAATAGTTGCGCACGCGCGCACAAAACCTGCCACTCCCCCAGCAACAGGGCTCAGAATGGGGTCAAGATCTGTGGGAAACTAGTCGTAGGACAGTCTGAACAAGAAGACTTTCAAATCGATTAAGGTTTTTCAGAGTTCTCTCACTAGGTTCAGTTTGTTTACCCCTACCCACTTATTTTACATTTCTTAAAATTTGGAAAGAATTTGAAAGAAACCTCTTTTAAAAAATTGTATAAAAAATAGACTAATACACTTCCTCTCTTGTCTTATACATTATGCTGTTATCTTCTGATTATTTTGTTTTCTTGCAACTACCGTTTGTACTTTTCTCTGATATCCTCCATACCCCAAGAGGAGCCACAGGAATAAGATATCTTGTACCCTCCACGTAAAATGACATTTTGAAACGTGCATCTACTTCAAGATTGCATACGACGACACGCCTTTCTCAATCGATCACGCACGGCGGCTGACCCGCGCGATCCGAGACTTTATTTTGTCATCCTCCCCCCCCCTCCATTTCCCCCCACTCCCTTCTTATCCCCTTCCAACTGACGTTAGAGTGGAATCTAATTAAGGGAGTACCCGTCGGGAATTCCTGCTTAACTCATCTATGGTCGGGTGGTTTTTCAGTGGCCAAGACAAACATCATGCATTTTGAAGTGGCAAATTGTTTCTCAAGACTTGCCCGGTCTTGAGTGTCAGTTGGAATTAATTGAAAAGGAGCGGCAGCATGTGAAATTGGTTCCGTTGTTCTAGAGGGTGGCAAGACAGTGTCTCGCTGTGTGTTTTCACGTGAGAACATTCAGCTGTCATTGTCGCTGGCAAGTGCACGCTGGTGACCGCTAAGCCTTTGAGAGAAACGCTTGGATCAAACGTGCTGTTTCCATGTGTACGACGCCCCAAAGAAGCCATAAGTACATTTTGATCTTCAATATCAAAACAGAGAACCTGTGCACGAAGAATATATTCTTGAAAGTACACACAAAGCGATCGATAAAAGAACCACCCAACCAGTCAACCAACCCACCCATATGTCCACCCATTCACCCTTCCTTCCATCAACCAACCATGCGACCAACCAACCAACCAACCAACCAACAAACAAATAACAATAAAAGAATCCAAAGCCGATATGACTCCGTAAATACCATGTTATTGACATGACTTTTGTATAATTACAGAGGTCGTTCACACACACACACACACACACACACACACACACACACACACACACACACACACACACACACACACACACACACACACACCACAATGTCTGTCACAGCGCCACCGTTTCACGAGCAGGACAGAGACGAGTGAGTGAGCCGTCAACTACAGACCGAGTGGGTTCAGAAAGGAGACTTTGGAAGCTTGTGCAGCGTCCGCCCGAGGCGGAAAGTCCTTGGAGGACACTTGCCTTGTTGGGTGATCTATAGTTATGTCCCTTTTTGTGCCACAGTTGTCTTCCCCTGTTTCAATTCCCTGGCAAGTTCAGTTCTCGGTCATCCGGCTGCTTCGGGAACCAGTGGCAGTTTATTCATGGAGTAGAGGCTTCTATATGAGGGTGTGCTCTGAAATTTATTAATTTATCTATGTCTCATGTCTTGATGTCGTTTTATGTCAGTTTTTTTTTTTTTTTTTTTGGGGGGGGGGGGGGGTCTATGTTTCGCAGGCGCTTTGAGCTGAGCAGTTGCGTAAATCGCATATTTTGCTAATGATTATTTATAAACGTGAAAAAGGATAACATATACTCGTCAAGTTTGATCGGGTGCTGTATGATTTACATGCACATTCGTATGCACTCTCGACACATATTTCGTTAGAATTCCAAAACTGATCAGGAATAAATTTTACGTGCTAGTTTTGCTTATATCCATAATGTTTGTTTTGCAAGTTCTAGCAAAGGCTACACTCACAAATGTTGATTTTGTGCTGCATAATTTACATTACATTCTTAAGCACTGCCTACACAAATTGGAATTGGAATTGTCAAAGCGATCACGGAATAAGTTTTACGTGTTGTTGTGTTGTGTTGTGTTTATATCCATAGGCCTACTAGTTCTGTACTGTAAGTTCTTGCAAGCGCTACTCAATGCTTTCAATGCACTCAGGACTGAGCCTGCATGGGCGATTTCATTTCCACAAATCAGGGGAACAAGTACACCGCCATGAGTCCCAGTGCTAGCACGGGAGTCTCTTCCTGTTGACCGCTCACGTGGCCTTTCATGTAGATGATTAAGGTCCACTGGACCAAAGCAATAAATCAATCCTTGCCCTTGTGTACCTGTCATTGTGACTATTGTTCGGAAAATGAATGTAGAGTTGTTTTGGCCATAGACACAGTGCTGCTCCACGTGTCTTTTTTGGTGGAGTCAGTCTGTGTGTAGTTGGTTGGTTGGTTGATTGGTCGGTTGCTTGTTTGGTTGATTGGTTGTTTGATTGTTTTGGCTGGTTGGTCGGTTGCTTGCTTGTCTGGATGGTTGACTGGCTGGTCGGTTGGTTGGTTGTTTGGTTGGTTGACTGGTTGGTCGGTTGGTCGGTTGGTTGACTGGTTGGTCGGTTGGTCGGTTGCTTGGGTAGTTGGTCGGTTGGTTGGTTGATTTGTTGTTTGGTTGGTTGGTTAGTTGGTTGGTTGGTTAAGGGTGTTACGCCCTTCTCCACCATATAAGGTAATAAGGACGATAGCAAAGACGTGGCAACGAAGAAAATGCCAGCGCTAATTTTCGGCTCCTAGCCTGGATTCGAACACGAGCCAAGCATTGAAAATCCAACGCTCTACCAGCTCCTCTCACTGTGTCCTGGGCGTAAGCTTCCTTACGGGAGAACAACGTCTGAGATAAACTCATCGCAAGAAATAAAGGACCACTCGCCGAAACCATGAATAAAGCATTCAAATTTGAAGCCGCAACGGCGATGGAATGGCGCGGCGTGTTGTGCTTCCATGCCTCCTGATAGAGTTTGAAATCAGTCCTGACTCGTGGGAAGAGACTGCCATGGACCGGTCCGGATGGCGCTCCTCCATCTTACGAAGGTGCCAAGCTGTGCGAGGCCGAATAGGACACCAGCAGCAGAACAAAAGACGCCAGCCAGGAAACCCCAGGATGACGCCCCTCTCATCCCCTGTCCTACTTGCCAGCGTACTTTCCATGCACGGATCAGCCTTGTCAGCCAGTTAAGCACGGATAGATATAGATCCCATCCAACCAAGCCCCCAATGGCTAATGTGGTCTTCGTCGACTCGACGGACAAACAACACACACAAAGGCCAAAATGTTTGAAGTATCCAAAGCCAATGATTTAGGGCTCCACAGGCGTATCGCCAAACTGTCAAGAACTCGCCATGGTGGGGAGTGCATAGGGAGCAATTTTCATCAAATTTAGACTTCTTTTTTTTTTTTTTTTTTTTTTTACTGAACCCTCCAAGCTACGATATCCCTCAAGTGTAAGGTTTTCTGCTTTCATTGTAGAGTCCGACTTCTTGTCAACACAGCTGGAAAGTTTGGTTGATTTCACTCGACAAATTAGCAAGCTTTGAGCATTTTTTTTCAGCACCCTAAATTTGCAAGGAGGTACATGACTTTTTTGTGACGAGTGTACTGACGGCTAACCAGACTATACGGAACATAGCCCGTACACATCGAGAAGAGAAACTTTTGTATACCCCCCCCCCCCCCCCCCCATAAAGACACACTTATGATGATGATGATGATGATGGAGACTTGATATAGCGCACGGCTCCACCCTAACTGAGTGCTCACGGCGCTTAGGGAGAGGTTTTGAAAGGAAAGATAGTTAAAAAAAAAAAAAAAAAAAAAACTTCCGCTAGCTAACAACGTGCTCCAAGGTGCGGGAGTGCTGGGGACAATCGCAGCTCTAGCGTACGGTAAGCTTAAAAAAAGGGTATCACGTCGTACAGTTTCGGAGCGGTCGGTGGTCTAGTGGTTAAGACTCATTCACCAATGCAAGAGGTCAGGTTCGAGTCCCACTCTGGGCGAAGAAATTTTCTTTCTCGTATGTGGCGCCGTTCACTCGGGCCGACCGTCGGGGGTTCTCTCCGGGTACTCCGGCTTCCTCCCCATCTGCTTTGGAAATGTTCAGCTCACAAAATTTAAAAAAAAAATGCAATTCTAAAAAATTGCGAAACTGAAATTGCTGAGCTGGCCCTTCGCACCACGTGATTGCAATGTGTTCATGTCCAGTGTGTGAGAGTATGCGTGTGATTCACGTGAGCGTGCGTGTTGGGTTTGGGATAAAGCGCCTATATTAATGAGCGTATTATTATTATTATTACAGTTTCGGTCCCTGTGACCTGCATGTGACTTGTATTTGATGGGTTTCTCGTTCTTTTCCATTCCATGCTGGTTGTAGGAAACGGTGTGCCCACGTACCACGTGCAGAAGGCCGAGGTAAGACCGAAATAGACAGTGAACGGACCAGGGTACCTAATTACGAAGAGACAATTTCCTTTGCAACATACGCAAATGGTGATACAGGAAACGTTCGAAGATGACACACACGATACAGAAATAACTCCTTTACGAGAGAAGGTAGGGTACATGGGTGTGTCTTCTGTAGTTCTATCCTGTGTTTGACATCATATTTACGTGGTGGGGGAAAAGAACGTGAACCCCCTCCCCACGCCCTTTTAATACAATAATAATAATAATAATAATAATAATATTAATAATAAGAAAATGCCTGGCGCTCAACCTCCTGCTGGAGCTCTGGGCGCCTCACAATGGCAGAGTGGCATTACATATACAGACATTAAATACATGTCATATTACATACACATTAAATACACGACGCATACAACAGCAACAACAACAACGGCAACGACAACAACAATTCAAGCCCGCCTCCCCCCCCCACCCCCACCCTCGGAGAAAAAAAAATGTCACCACTGTCCTGAACCGCGTTGGAATTGGAAACACTTTGAAAGTGTAAGTTACAGATTATCTTCAAAGACAGCCCCCCTCCCTGCCCCCTCCCCTCCCCCCCCCCCCCAAAAAAAAAAGGAGAAAAAAAGAAGAAGTAAATTCTCTCTCTCTATCTTTCTCTCACCCACGACAGCAGCGCCTACAGATTACAATCACGTCACGCCGGGAGTGAGACGTGGCGCTGGGTGGTTGGTCGATACGGTAAACATGAATTATTAAATGTTAACCTCCGGTTCCCAACAGATCCTTTGTCAATGGCCAGCGATCAATGGAACATGTGCTAGCTTCCACATCAAAGACGAGAGTAAGAGAGAAAAAAAAAGGAGAGAAATCATTCGCTCATGACACAGAACATCAAAGCCTCCGAACGCATGGTTGGAGAGGCCCGAAAACGGAAACACGAGTTCCGTCTCTCTCTCTCTCTCTCTCTCTCTCTCTCTCTCTCTCTCTCTCTCTGTATAATGATGATATTAACCTTCATTAGCAAACTGGACAAATAAACATAGAAACAAACAAACAAAAAACACCCCCCACGCCCCCCCCCCCCCAAAAAAAAAGAAGAAAAAAGAAGAGAAAAACAAATAAACAAAAACTCCACAAAAAACAAAAAGAAAAAGAAAAACAAACAAACAAACAAACAAAAAACACCACAAAAACTAAACTAAACTAAACAACAACAACAACAAGAAAAAAGAAGAAGAAAAACAAACAAAAAACCAATGTATAACACAACTTTTAAGTAAAAATCACTTCAAATTGTACATTGTTCCGTTTAAATATTTTGTTTAATTGATGTCTGTAAAGTTGTATATTCCACTGTCGTTCGTCTAGCATACATTTTCAACAGTTGTTTAGAAAGGTTTTCAGTCATTTACGTTGTAAAATGGTCTTCGGTGCTTTCAATTTTTCTCTCCATTTTTTTTCTCTGCTTCCACTGAGTTCCGTCTCTTAATGATGATAATGATAATGATAATGATGATAATGATGATAATGATGATGATAATGATAATGATGATGATGATGATGATGATAATGATGATGATAATGATGATGATGATACACTGTAATGATAATGAGTATTGTATAGGCACTTTACCCAATTTCATGAATCGGCTCAAAGCGCCGCGAACTGAACCCAGCACGCACCCTCACGTGAATCACACACATTCTCTCACACACTAGACATAAACACATAACAATCACGTGGTGCGAAGGGTCAGCTCAGCTATTTAAGTTTCGGAATTTAGATTTGCATTTAGTTTTCAAATTTTGTGGGCTGAACATTTCCAATGCAGAGAGGGAGGAAGCCGGAGCACCCGCAGAGAACCCCCGACGATCGGCCCGAATGATGTTTTAAAACTTTTGCCCAACATTTGGCACCTGATTCATGGAGAGAGAGAGAGAGAGAGTAGACTAGTCTGACACTTTGCTCTAGTCTCAGACTTATTACGTTGTGACTATCATCAGCGTGTTTTTATATTACCACTTAATCCCTGGAACAATTGTAAACTCGCCTTATAAGCTCATGACACATAGGAGAGACGTTTCTGTTGGAACAAACATGGAAAACAGCTCAAACCATGCTCCGGATGAATTAGGACAAAGGACATGTTGTGGCCGTACGTCACACGAGAAACACGTGCCAGTCGGTACACCGCAGGTGGCGTATTTCCCGTGCCTGGCTGACGCTGGGATATTTATGACAGCAAGCGTGGAATGTGGCCCTGTCACGCAGTCTCAAACCACATGGACCGCCATAGCAACATCATCCATCATACCATCATCCTCATCATCCTCGTCATGCATGATTAAAAAAAAAAATGCCCTATCTTCCGAGCCCTCTGGGGATTCCATCCTTGACCTGAGAGGAATACCACTGAAGCTGACGAAGAGGGTGTTGTTCTGCTGTTGTTGTTCAGTGTGTGAGTGCACGTGCTACACCGTTGTTCAGTGTGTGGGTGCATGTGCGTGACCGTAATCTATCGATGTTGTCCAGTGTGTGGGTGCACGTGCTCCACCGTAATGTGCTGATGTTGTTCAATGTGTGTGTATGCATGTGCGTGCCCGTAATCTGTTGTTGTTCACTGTGTGTGTCGTGATCGTAATCTGCTGATGTTGTTCAGTGTGTGGGTGCACGTGCTCCACCGTAATCTGCTGATGTTGTTCAATGTGTGTGTATGCATGTGCGTGATCGTAATCTGCTGATGTTGTTCAGTGTGTGGGTGCACGTGTTCCACCGTAATCTGCTGATGTTGTTCAATGTGTGTGTATGCATGTGCGTGATCGTAATCTGCTGATGTTGTTCAGTGTGTGGGTGCATGTGCGTGACCGTAATCTGTTGATGTTGTTCAGTGTGTGGGTGCATGTGCGTGACCGTAATCTGTTGATGTTGTTCACTGTGTGGGTGCATGTGCGTGATCGTAATCTGTTGATGTTGTTCACTGTGTGGGTGCATGTGCTTGATCGTAATCTGTTGATGTTGTTCAGTGTGTGGGTGCATGTGCGTGACCGTAATCTGTTGATGTTGTTCAGTGTGTGGGTGCATGTGCGTGACCGTAATCTGCTGATGTTGTTCAGTGTGTGGGTGCACGTGTTCCACCGCCGTAATCTGTTGATGTTGTTCAGTGTGTGTGTGTATGCATGTGCGTGATCGTAATCTGCTGATGTTGTTCAGTGTGTGGGTGCATGTGCGTGACCGTAATCTGTTGATGTTGTTCACTGTGTGTGTGCATGTGCGTGATCGTAATCTGTTGATGTTGTTCACTGTGTAGGTGCATGTGCGTGATCGTAATCTGTTGATGTTGTTCACTGTTTGGGTGCATGTGCGTGATCGTAATCTGTTGATGTTGTTTACTGTGTGGGTGCATGTGCGTGATCGTAATCTGTTGTTGATGTTCACTGTGTGGGTGCATGTGCGTGATCGTAATCTGTTGATGTTGTTCACTGTGTGGGTGCATGTGCGTGATCGTAATCTGTTGATGTTGTTCACTGTGTGGGTGCATGTGCGTGATCGTAATCTGTTGTTGATGTTCACTGTGTGGGTGCATGTGCGTGATCGTAATCTGTTGATGTTGTTCACTGTGTGGGTGCATGTGCGTGATCGTAATCTGTTGATGTTGTTCACTGTGTGGGTGCATGTGCGTGATCGTAATCTGTTGTTGATGTTCACTGTGTGGGTGCATGTGCGTGACCGTAATCTGTTGATGTTGTTCAGTGTGTGGGTGCATGTGCGTGACCGTAATCTGTTGATGTTGTTCACTGTGTCGGTGCATGTGCGTGATCGTAATTTGTTGATGTTGTTCAGTGTGTGGGTGCATGTGCGTGATCGTAATCTGCTGATGTTGTTCAGTACATGTGCGTGATCGTAATCTGCTGATGTTGTTCAGTGTGTGGGTGCATATGCGTGACCGTAATCTGTTGATGTTGTTCAGTACATGTGCGTGACCGTAATCTGCTGATGTTGTTCAGTGTGTGGGTGCATGTGCGTGACCGTAGTCTGTTGATGTTGTTCAATGTGTGGGTGCATGTGCGTGACCGTAATCTGTTGATGTTGTTCAGTACATGTACGTGACCGTAATCTGCTGATGTTGTTCAGTGTGTGGGTGCATGTGCGTGACCGTAGTCTGTTGATGTTGTTCAGTGTGTGGGTGCATGTGCGTGACCGTAATCTGCTGATGTTGTTCACTGTGTGGGTGCATGTGCGTGGTTTACAATAGTGTTGGGTTGAGCCAAACTATTGGAAAAAACAGCCTTATATCAGTTTTCATTACCATTAATTAATTTCTGGCATGTGTCAATACCAGTAAGAACGTTTCTCGTCTGATCCGTTTTGTGGTATATGCATGGCAGCTTCTGCGGAAATATGTAAATGGTCGCAACGGGACTTGTGTATAAAAGACTTCTTTGATAATGAAGGCGCGGTGTGGGACATCAGACGGCATTTTCCACCGCCACATTCAGCAACATTTGCAAGTCCTGGAAAATCCCACAGCGTATGTACGCTGTACCTGCAAATTCACAAAGGAATATACTTGGCAACGCCAGGCCGGAACGAATGTGCGAGCATTATGCTCGGCATAGGATGTCAGTTTACAGGTTCGGCGAAAAACAAAATGTGACTGCATGAACCGTGGAAACCTGATCGGATATAAAACTGTTATCAGGTGCGTAGCAAAGGGAACTAGCCAATCGCTGTAAGTTTTGCTGTAGGCACAAGGATGCGTTTTGATATTGGGATATTTTGATTTTATCAATGTGTGATTTGTGTGTGGCAAATTGACGTGATTATCATGTACACCTCTTTAAGTTTTTTTTTTTTTCTGTTGCCAGCGGTGCATGTACGTGTGTAGTATTCCGTCATGGGACGGTCAGTGGTCTAGTGGTTAAGACGCTGTCACCAGTGCGAAAGGTCAGGTTCGAGTCCCACTTGGTTATAAAGAGTTTCTCTCCCTAGTGGGTAGCACCGTTCATTCGGGCTGATCGTCAGGGGGTTCTCTCCGGGTACTCCGGTCCCCCCCCCCTCTGCTTTGGATATTTTCAGCCCCAAAATTAAAAAAATAAAATCAATGCAGTTCTACATTCGAACACTTCAATGGCTGAGATGACCCTCGCACCACGTGATTGTAATTTTGTAGTGTTGATGTCCTACGTGTGAGAGAATGCGTGCGATTCATGTAAGCGTGCGTGTTGGGTTCAGTTCGAGGCTTTTGGAGCCAAGCAATTGGGAAAAGCGCCTACAATCCACACACACACACACACACACACACACACACATCATCATCATCATCATCATCCGTTTCAAGAAATTGTGAGAGAACATAAGGTCACTGGACAGTACGTGTTCCAGGCTGCCTCATTGTGTGGGATTGGTTGACGATGTTGGTTGGTTGGTTGGTTGAGTTTGCTGGCTGGAGGTTTCGCACGTCCTTCTCTGCCACGTAAAGATGATTCAAAAACCGGGACAATGAGGAAGACGCCTGCACAAATGTTTGGTTCCCACTCCCCGAAGATGTGAAGTCGGTTATAGACGTCTCCAACCCGAGCTATGTGACTGGGGACAGCCCAAGAGGTCAGGTGATGGAGCTCGAGGGACAGGTACGGCTAACCAAAAGGTCTGAACACTCCAGCTGAACGCTATTCAATTCAGACGGACGGTCAAACTGGTCACATTTGAGGTTCCACTGGTCACATTTGAGGTTCCCTTGGTCTTTGTGGATGAATTGCAGAACAGGCTGAAGTCGAACATCCACGCGGAGAAGGCGAGGTTCAAGTCATCTGAAGTTAAACATCCACTCGGAGAAGGCGAGGTTCAAGTCAGCTGAAGTTAAACATCCACGCGGAGAAGGCGAGGTTCAAGTCAGCTGAAGTTAAACATCCACGCGGAGAAGGCGGGGTTCAAGTCAGCTGAAGTCGAACATCCACATGGAGAAGGCGAGGTTCAAGTCATCTGAAGTTAAACATCCACTCGGAGAAGGCGAGGTTCAAGTCAGCTGAAGTTAAACATCCACGCGGAGAAGGCGAGGTTCAAGTCAGCTGAAGTTAAACATCCACTCGGAGAAGGCGGGGTCCAAGTCAGCTGAAGTTAAACATCCACTCGGAGAAGGCGAGGTCAAGTCAGCTGAAGTTAAACATCCACGCGGAGAAGGCGAGGTCAAGTCAGCTGAAGTTAAACATCCACTCGGAGAAGGCGGGGTTCAAGTCAGCTGAAGTTAAACATCCACTCGGAGAAGGCGGGGTTCAAGTCAGCTGAAGTTAAACATCCACGCGTAGAGGGCGAGGTTCAAGTCAGCTGAAGTTAAACATACACTCGGAGAAGGCGGGGTTCAAGTCAGCTGAAGTTAAACATCCACGCGTAGAGGGCGAGGTTCAAGTCAGCTCAAGTTAAATATCCACGGGGAGAAGGCGAGGCTCAAGTCAGCTGAAGTTAAACATCCACGCGGAGGATGCGGGGTTCAAGTCAGCTGAAGTTAAACATCCACTCGGAGAAGGCGAGGTTCAAGTCAGCTGAAGTTAAACATCCACGCGGAGAAGGCGAGGTTCAAGTCAGCTGAAGTTAAACATCCACGCGTAGAGGGCGAGGTTCAAGTCAGCTGAAGTTAAACATCCACGCGGAGAAGGCGAGGTCAAGTCAGCTGAAGTTAAACATCCACGCAGAGAAGGCGGCGTTCAAGTCAGCTGAAGTTAAACATCCACGCGGAGAAGGCGAGGTTCAAGTCAGCTGAAGTTAAACATCCACGCGGAGAAGGCGAGGTTAAGTCAGCATGAGCACGTACTCCAAGCCAGACGGTTTCTACAATAGAGTAGCGGGATCTAAAGTTTTTGGTTTCAGTGACTGATCTTTTCCGTTGCCTACAACTCCCCCCCCCCTCCACCCCCTCATTTCCTGGGAATCCAATTCATATTCTACAAATTAGATTAGCAGCTGCAGCCTTTGTGGTCACTCAGATGGGAAAACGATGTTCTGTCATTGCCGAAGAGGCCTATCGTCACATTACACCGCAATAATCTGCAACTATACGTCCATGTCAACACGTGTCCAATACCCGGCCGACGGAAAAAAAAGCACGCAGCCACTAGGAAAGCAACGACTGGAAATGCATGCAAATCACCAGGCGAAACCGGTCGATAATATAAATTGTACCCTCAGTACACGGAAGTAACGCGTCACCCAGTTACAAGGAAACATTGGCTGCACTAAGCAGAGTGTAATAGGAGAAATAAAGAGCTGTTGGTGATGGTGGTGGTGGTGGAGAGCGGCCGGTGTAACGCGCAGAATGTGCCCCCCCCAGCGTGAAGTGCCCCGGATGGAAGCAGCTTGAGGCTGGAAGTGCCCCGGGTCTAAGCAGTATGCGTCTGGAAGTGCCCCGGGTCTAAGTAGCTTGAGGCTGGAAGTGCAGTGCCCCCAGTCTAAGTAGCTTGAGGCTGAAAGTGCCCCGGGTCTAAGCAACTTGAGGCTGGAAGTACCCCGGGTCTAAGTAGCATGAGGCTAGAAGTGCCTCGGGTCTAAGTATCTTGAGGCTGGAAGTGCCCCGGGTCTAAGCAGCTTGAGGCTGGAAGTGCCCCGGGTCTAAGTAGCTTGAGGCTGGAAGTGCCTCGGGCCTAAGTAGCTTGAGGCTGGAAGCGCCCTAAGTTACAGCATCTTGAGGCTGGAAGTGCCCCGGGTCAAAGAAGCTTGAAGCTAGAAGCGCCTCGGAGACAAACGAGCTGGAGAGCACATGTGGCTCAGTGGGTTGGTCCACTCGCATTTAAACAAACAAACAAACAAACAAACAAACAAACAAACAAACAAACAAACAAACTTTACCGTTTCCTCTGGTTGTGTGAACTGAACCTGTTTGCTTTGGAAATGTTCAGCCCACCAAATTTGAAAAATAAATGCAATTCTAAATCCCGAAATTTAAATAGCTGAGCTGACCCTTCGCACCACGTGATTGTAATGTGTTTATGTCAAGTGTGTGAGAGAATGCGTGTGATTCACGTGAGCGTGCGTGTTGGGTTCAGTTCGCGGCGCTTTGAGCCGATTCTTCAAATTGGGTAAAGCGCCTATACAATACTCATTATTATTATTATTATTAAGTAGCTTGAGGCTGGAAGTGCCCCGGGTCTAAGTAGCTTGAGGCTGGAAGTGCCCCGGGTTTAAGCAGCATGCGTCTGGAAGTGCCCCGGGTCGGTGCAGCTTGAGGCTAGAAGTGCCCCGGGTCTAAGCAGCACGAGGCTGTAAGTTGCCCGGGCCTAAGTAGCCTTAGGCTGGAACTGACCCGGGTCAAAGCAGCTTGAGGCTAGAAGTTCTCCAGGTCCAAGTAGCTTGAGGCTGGAAGTGCCCCGGGGTCTAAGTAGCTTGAGGCTGGAAGCGCCCTAAGTTACAGCATCTTGAGGCTGGAAGTGCCCCGGGTCAACGAAGCTTGAAGCTAGAAGCGCCTCGGAGACAAACGAGCTGGAGAGCACATGTGGCTCAGTGGGTTGGTCCACTCGCATTTAAACAAACAAACAAACAAACAAACAAACAAACAAACAAACAAACAAACAAACAAACAAACAAACTTTACCGTTTCCTCTGGTTGTGTGAACTGAACCTGTTTGTGTAACTTGTCCATCACAGTCAAGGATACATCAAATGTGGCCGACCTGGCAGTCTGACTGCACTGAATCGAGTTCAACTGGACTGTTCACTTTGGGTAGCTGTCCCTTCCTCCTAAAACCCATCAGGGCCATCTCAGATCGCATCTTGTGGCTTGGGACGTTAAACCCGACTAACCAACCCAACACGGTGGTGGTGGTGGCGGGGATGACTGTAGCGATGGTGGTGGCATTTGGAGGAATGGCGATGGCGGTGGTGGTGGTGGCGGGGATGACTGTAGCGATGGTGGTGGCATTTGGAGGAATGGCGATGGCGGTGGTGGTGGTGGTGACGTAAAAACGGTTGTGCCTGAGGCTGTCTCACCGGGGACGTCCGCATGGAGGTGATTATTGATGGAATGGACCTGACATTCCGTGTGTCCCAGGTGATTCCTTTTCCGCCAACATTCCGCCAAGGACGTTTAGTGGTTCGGGCGTGAGACGTACCGCACTGCATGCACTCCGCTGTTACACAACCCCTAGATCTAAATCTATACTCCCTGAAGCTGGAGGTCAGTTTTTGTGTGATCTAACCTGAGTTAGAAGTTTCTCAAAATTCCTAACAGACATTTAAAATTATTTGCCTAACGCTGTTTCCCGTTTACCACCCCAAACAGTCTGGAACTCTGTGCCTGCTGCCGTGAAACAGCAACCTACTCTGTCACTGATATTTCAATTCAGAACTTGAATGATAATATAAAGCGACCAAGGGCATGTGGTTAAGGTGAGGTGTTGGAGTTAGGATTCATGCTAAGGTGTAGGTTGTTCAATTGTGTTATTTCCGCACCTGCTTTGAGTTGTGGTAGTGGTGACGTAGAAACTGTTGTGCCACACACACACACACACACACACACACACACACACACACACACACACACACACACACACACACACACTCTCTCTCTCTCTCTGAAATGCATTTTTTGTTTGTATGTCCCAGTTACAGTGCCTTGAGAAAACCGTACATTCCTGGTTTCTATTTTCAGTAATTATGTCCGACAGTTGTTCTAGCTTGACATATAGCGTAGCTATGTTTATACTTAAGGCTTTAGAACTTCGTGACACGCTGTGTACGTGTTCCCCTCACCCCACCCCCTTTAGTCATTGGCCGAAAAGCCTAAACTAAATAAAACATTTGTCACGGTCATTTCTCTCTCTCTCTTGCGTTGCACACATTGCGTTGGCGTCAGTCCGCCGCTTTTTGTTTCTCAGTAAACACAGGTGACTAACCCAGTTTCCAGAACGATTGAAATTCGTGACGTGGCATCAATAGTCAGTGCCCGCTAGCCTCTGTTGTTTGCTAGCAGCCACTAGTGTTTGGTTACTGGTCTCAGCCGTGACTGGAACGGCCATGAGGTTACTAGCAGACCATTACGGCGGTAGTGTGTAGTTTCGGTACCTGTACGTTTGCCTTCCTGAAGGGTAAAATCTGTCGGTTCCCACGCCTTGACAATGGACGACTCCACTACTGCCATGAGGTTCCTAGCAGACTATTACGGCAGTAGTGTGTAGTTTCGGTACCTGTACGTTTGCCTTCCTGAAGGGTAAAATCTGTCGGTTCCCACGCCTTGACAATGGATGACTCTACTACTGTCAATAAACCAGACACGTGTGGGTGGGTGGGTGTTTGGGCGGGGGGGGGGGGGGGGGGGTTAACGTCCTTTTCCACCACATACGGGTGATATCAAAGACGGGGCAACGACGAAAAAGCCAGCACAAATATTTGGCCCCAGCCAGGGTACCGGCGAACTCACGACCCGAGCATTGCGAGTCCAACGCTCTACCATTCGGCCACCCCGCCTCCCCTAAACAAGACACGACAACGAGGGAAGCACGTGTAGGCTGGTATGGCTGAAACGTGGAAAGAAAGCGGTATGTCCATTGACGTCATTTGAGGAAAAAGACCATTACGTCAATCTCTTTCATCTTGAAATCACTCCTTTGTCCTTAAAATGACGTCATGGACTTACTGTGTTTTGCCAATACACGGCAAAGTAAACCGGCGGGGCTTTGGCCTCGGTGGAGTCGTCTATATATCGATATAGTAGCCTGCACAACAGGAGTAATCAAAGAATCAGAAAGTCTGCAGGTCCGTCAGAAGCAGGTTACGAAGCAAAATGAGGCATTATTTTTCGCAACTTCACTTAGGCATGTGTCTTCAATAAGGCAGTGAACTAGCTGTCTGTGTCTGTAGACTTCGAGGTGATCATGGTGGTAAATGAAGCCTGATGGAAAAAAAAATTGTCACCGACGTGCGAAGCAGCATACTTATTAACAAGAAGCTAACTCACAAGATTCAAGATTTTATTTTCCTTTTGCCCCTTTTGGGGTTACACACACACACACACACACACACACACACACACACACACACACACACACACACACACACACACACACACACACACACACACACACACACACACACACACACACACCTCACAAGGACACAAATAACACGGAATCAAGTTTAACGAAAGTGGCAGAATACTACATAGATATATTCACAGGAAAGCGCAACACAACTTTTGGCCGAAGGCTACAGTTTGGCTTGAGTACACGCAGTATAGTTACTTTGTCAAAAATACCGTTTTGACACTTTGGGAGTTGCATATCCTGAGGTAGGGATACTTTAAATTGTCAATACGTACGACAGCGTGTGGAACACTTTCCATCGAATGTGGTTAATTTTTGTTTTGTCTGTGCGTCAGAACCAGTCAGTGTAGTGGTTAGCACTTCGGGTCATGGACCGGGAGACCCGGGTTCGAATCCCAGCCGAGGCAAGCGGGAATTTTCCTACCTAGGTCGGCTCCTACCCAGAGCGGGTGTGCTATGGACCCGATGGGGAGGCTGTTGCCACACAGCCGAGTTTCACCCACTTCACGGGTGCGACTTTGGGGGTGCTTCCCTTAGTATGACACGTCTTATGATGTTGATGATTACACGGCCGGCACCGCAGGTGCCGTAGTTCCCGGGCCTGGTTAATGCCGGGATATTTATGACAGGAAGCGTGGAATGCGGCCCTGTCCCGTAGTCCCAAACCACAAGGACCTCCATAGCATCATCTTACTATCATCCTCATCTCCATCATCATGCATAATAAAAATTGTCCTAGCTTCCGAGTCCTGCGTGGGTTCCACCCATGACCTGGGAGGAACACCACTGGAGCTGGCAAAGAGTTGGGGCAGCCAAAAAACCCCCCAAAAAACCCCAAACATCTAAAACCATCGTGGTGACTCTCGCCTGCGTAAACGTTGTCTTAGAAATGTACAGTGCACTGCGGACTGAGGGAGGGAGGGTGCACAAATATTTGGCCCCAGCCGGGGTACGAACTCACGACCCGAGCATTGAGAGTCCAACGCTCTACCATTCGGCCACCTCTACCATTCGGACCAGCTAGACGGCGCTGATGGTGGCAATTTTAGGAAGATGTTTCGAGTCCCAGTCTTTTCAGGAATGGACCGTAGACTCCAAGATTGTCGTATTTCTCTACTATTGAAAGCCACCAAATCACGAAAACGGTCACGGTGGCCATTTGAAACATCCTTCCATCTAGCAAACAGCGTCAGACCCTCGAAAGCGGCAGTTTTTCATCTCAGCGGTGTTAGGAACACAGAGGCTTTAACAATCCACTCTTATAGAGATATATAGATGACAAATACTTATCTTTAATACATCATGACTCCTTAGATGACTGGATGCCGTACGAAGCCTTATTTAACATTTAGACCTATTTCTTACGAATGTTTAGGACAGCAGTTACAGTTCGAGCCTTCAACGTAGGTATACACGTATATATTAATGTTTAGTACGTAGATATGTTTGTGTATCTGTCTGTATGTTTGTAAGTTGGTATGTATACATGTATGTGTGTATTAAAAAAAATAAAATTGTCCCAGCTTCCGAGCCCTCCGTGGATTCTACCCATTATCTGGGAGGAACACCACTGGAGCTGGCAAAGAGTTGGGGCAGCACACCCCCCCCACAAAAAAAACAAAACAAAAAACAAAACAACAACAAACAAACAAACAAACAAAAAACAAAAACAAAAACAAAAACAAAACAAAACAAAACAAAACAAAACAAAAACAAAACAAAAAACAACAAAAAAACCAATTCACTCTTTTATGTCAAGGTCTAGGTGCAAAGGCAGCTGATAGACCACAGCACGATTCCTCATCTCCAAGGACCACCGGTAATGAGCCAACATCTCCAGAGCGAGTCAGTGACATTGGGTGACGTAACCACCATTCCCAGCTTGCACCGCTCATAACTTCGTCGTCACGTGGTTTTGTCAGCTCGACATTGCTCTTCGTGTGTTTCTGTCAGCTTCTCGTCGCCAGACATCACCTCCACCCACCTCCTCTCAAAGCTCAGGAGGTGATCAATGTGAACTTGCGACAACGATCGTAACACACGCGTCCTTGAGTTTCCGGGCGGTCGGTGGTCTAGTGGTTAAGAGACTTCGTCCCCAGTGCGCCGGGAGGCTAGGTTCGAGTCCCACTCGGGGGCAAAGAATGTTTTCCTTCTAGTACGTGGCACCGTTCATTCGGGCCGATCGTCGGGAATTCTCTCCGGGTGCCCCAGCTCCCCCCCCCCCCAATCTGCTTTGGAAACGTTAAGCCCACAAAATTCGGAAATAAATGCAATTCTAAATTCTGAAACATAAGTACCTGAGCTGACTCTTCGCACCGCGTGATTGTAATGTGTTCATGTCCAGTGTGTGAGAGAATGCGTGTGATCCACGTGAGCGTGCGTGTTGGGTTCAGCTCGCGGCGCTTAGATTGACTAGCTGACGGAGTGCCGGATTCACCGATTCCTTGTGTGACCAAAACTTGCCTAACGCTAAGGGAAAACACTCCGTGTTATAAGACCGTCGGGTCCTCCATCCAGAAGAGGAAGGCAGGAAGTGACGTGTCAGCACCATCCGATCCTGGGATCAGACGCCATCTAGCGGCAAGTGGCGACTTAATTGTCAGGCGAAGCGATTACTGTAATTAAGCGGCGAGAAAGGGAAGGGCCTGGCGAGAGATCGCCGGGTCACGCCACCTGCAGGCGGGAAAGGGAGACCACTGGTGGCAGGGGCAGGTTACCACTGATGGACTGTCGAGAAGACGGTGTCCCTGTTTGGTAGAGGCTGAAGCTCTGGCACGCTACTGTCTTGGATCTTGGGTCAGCACGTGAAATTAGCCCTGAAGCGGTGACTCCTTGAGCGACCGCTTAATTGCATGGAAATTTAATAGAGGCCTGTGGTGACACGTGCTCACTGAGTGACGTAGATGGGGGTCTGTACCAGGAGGGATCGTTTGCATCCGCTGAGCTACAGGGAATCCACGTGCACACTTTCTACGCATGCGTGTGTACCAGAAGGCAAGACAAGCACCGTAAACGAGTCTGCACGTGAATTTGACTCAGTCTGGTGAGGGAAAATCCCCAGCCAATTTCCTGTCAACAAGGGGATTCGAACCCAGTAACCCAGGAACCGCAGACCGAACGCCTGAACCGCTAGGCCAAAACCCCATGTCATCCCTCAGAAGTTGTGTGTCTTCTGGGTTGGTTCTTGCACATTGCTGGCCATAAAAAAAAAAAAAATCTAGATCAACGATGACGTCAGCTAAAGCTAGCGGAAAGTACGCCATCCTGGTGCAATGAATAACGGGTTCCGCGGTGGCTCAAGGGTTGGTTGGTTGTTATCTGGGGTTTAACGTCCCCGACACAACGAGGTGATTAGAAACGCCCCTAAGGGGCAGGCTATCGGGGAGGGGATAGTTACCATAACTGAACAGTCCATCTGAACACTTATTCAATCCAGTTCACAGTCAGTGGAAGTGGGGCAACGTGAAAAAGGCTTGTGCACATTTTTGGGGGGCCCTGTCGGGATTCGAACCCGGGACCTTTCGATCTCGAGTCCAACGCTCAAACCGTTGAGCCACCGCGGACTCCCTCTTGTGGCTCAAGAGTGAAGTGCGTTGACTTATGGGATCACGGCTCTTCCGGCAGTCAGCTGGAATAATAGTAAGAGGTTAGGTTACAGACCAGTAATAGCTTCCGGGTCAACAACTACGCTAAATATAGTAGAAAGTCTTTTCCCCTTTTAAAATTTGTGTGCAGAGTAAAAAATGGTGCTTTTGTTGGCTTTGTAAACAAGTTTCATGCCAGGTAATAGTAAAATTAGGGAAAAATGAGCCTGGCTTGTGGACTATTTGTATTCATGCGCGGCTGGCACAGGAGCCAGTAGACGACCGCGGAATGAGGGGGTATGTGGTCGCTGCCAACATTGCCAAAAAAACCCCAAACAAACAAACAAACAAACAAACAAACAAACAAACAAACAAACAAACAAAAAACGGAATAGTGAAATTTGTTGAAATTTACTCTACACATGAGTCCATGGCCGCCTGATTTTTGTGATTTTTTTTTTTTTTTTTTTTGGGGGGGGGGGGGGTGAATTTTAATGAATCAGTGAATCAATGAAGCTTTATTTCCTCAACGAAATTTAAATTTGGTGAATTTTGGTGAATTTTAAAGCATTTCTAGGGTGTCATCTGCAACCTTATGTGTAAGAGGAAAATTTCCATCTATGGTACGTAGCTTGTATGCGATTACTTGCCTTGCTTTACGCTGCTGGCGACATTTTTTTGTGTGTGGTGTTAGTTTCTAGAGGGCAACAATCTTATCAGGTTTTATAGATGTAGAAAAAGATGTTCCGGAGGTTCGTACGGAATGAGTATGTGAGTGAGGGTTTGAGGCTTAGAGACTAAGCCACAAAGACTAATTCGTGGCTAAGTGTGTCTGCACTACGTGAAATAAAAACAAAATGTAAAGTTGGACAGCGGATGCAAACCGGTCTACGCCGGGGGCAGTATAAACCTAGGACATGCAGGAGACGCTGCACCTTCGTGCTAATTTATCGAACTCCCGGTTACAAAAATGCGTAGGAAACAAATAGCAATTACAACTAGGTAAGACAAACATAAATTTATATACTAAGCGCATATACAGCAAATGTTGAAACTTATCGTCTCCTATGCGCAATAAACCAGTTCGCAGCATATGCCCAATATTACTTATTGCTAACCACTGGTAGTGCAGACGTGAAAGTTCAGGGATTTTCAACAAAACAAAACAACAAAAACAACAACAACAACAACAACAACAACAACAACACAGAAGGATATTTGAAAGTACCTGTAGGTATTTTAATTTCTCCTTCTGCTAGACTAAACTGATATTGGTTGGGCCCCCCAGGGGGGAGGGGGGGAGGGGGATTGGAAAAGTTGCCAACGCTTCAAGAGCAAACATTGATTGACTGTTCACGTCAGCATGCCACATGTCCGGGATCCCATCAGGCCTTGCGCGACGCTATTACCACCACAGCGCATGCGCGAGGGTCTCCTATGTAGCTGTACTGTTTTACGTGTGGCCGTGCTGAGCGTGAACGGTCTACGTATAAAACTGTGTGAGACCGACACTTCTCCAGGGCGAGCGTTTTTGTTTTTTTAAATATTTTTTTAGCCAATGAGAAAACAGACCAGGGCCCGTATGTAAAAGTCGAGGTTAATTTAATCCACGGCTACGGGCCTGACCCAGACTAGGACAAAAGAAACCCAAAAGCAAAATTAAATAAGAAAGGAAGCGAAGAAAGGTAGTAAAAAATCCTTCTGTAACGGCTTAGGCACCTTGCTGGAATGGGCCCTCTTCTTGGTTTAAAAAAAAAAAACAGCAGAAAATTTAACCCTAGAGCTAGTTTAGTTCGAGGTTAGATTCTAACCCGGGGCTAAAAGCCCTAACCTCGACTATTACATTTGGGCCCAGGCTGCGCTGCACTTCAAAGGCACAACAGCACAATGACTCGTAAGTGGAGATTTGGAAAACGACATACCTATGTCGCTTGCCAGACATCAAAAGCCCCCTTTTCCAGGTTTACTCAGCTTCACAGCACTTTGGGACAGTCGCGCTTGTGAGCGTGCTCGAAATAGTCCATCTTAGTGAATTGTTGAGCTCCGAAAGCGATACAATGCCTTCCACAACAGGCTGCGCGAGCCGTCGAAATTTCAAATTCTCCTACTTAGCGGTTAACGGTGGCCGTAGTACTAGCTTACTCCTTATGGTACTCGTGTCGCGTGTGCCTTTTTGTTGGCTTAGTGCCACCCTGAGATGCTGTCACTGTGCAGTATCTAAGTGGTACGATGTCAGACACTACCGAAAGAGCTCTGAAGGATTTGTGAGCAAAAAATTCATGAAGAACGGCCTTTAAACATTCTCTTCTTTAAATAAAAAAAAAATCCCCAGTAACAAGAGAGCATCCACTTACAAAAAAAATCTCATTCCGCCATTTTCCCAATTAGGCTGTTAAAGACTGCCTGTGTGTTCAGCAAGTGAGATGACGTTAGACATCAAGGGACTGCACTCTAGGATCTATATCTAGAATTGGGTCTGGTTTCTTTTCCGATCGGAATTTGCTTTTGTTCCATGTCCTTGCTTTAATTAACCACGCTTTCACTGCTCTGCGTTCATTGGATGTCTTTGCATTTCTGTCAGGTTTTTTTTCTTTTTAAAGACGGTTAAAAAGCCCAGCCTTTTAAAAATTCTGTATAATACGTTTTTTCTTTTCCTTCAGTTTACTTTGAGATCTTCACTTTTGCTGACGTGCCATTGGTGTTATTTTTTGTTCCTGAAACCCATTTTCGTGTTGCGGTTTTTTGATCCTCGAGATTTCTCTGGCCTTGAAACACACACACACACACACACACACACACACACACACACACACACACACACACACACACACACACACACACACACACACACACACACTCTCTCTCTCTCTCTCTCTCTCTCACACACACACACACACACACACACACACACACACACACACACACACACACACACACACACACACACACACACACACACTCTCTCTCTCTCACACACACACACACACTCACACACTCTCTCTCTCTCACACACGCACACACACACACACACACACACACACACACACACACACACACACACACACACACACACACACACACACACACTCTCTCTCTCTCTCTCTCTCTCTCTCACACACACACACACACACACACACACACACACACACACACACACACACACACACACACACACACACACACACACACACACACACACACACACACACACACACACACTTCGAACAGCAATGTCGAAACCGGTGGATGGACTAGGGCCAATCTTCTGGAACCTTCTGAACTTGTCAGTAATTACCCAGACAATAACGTCACTTTCATATTCCAATTACCCTCCTACCAATTTCCAGCGCCACATTTCGACACTTGGCCCGTCTGTGGCAGACTTCAATTTTCACCTTGCCATCCTAATTACGGAGCCGTTGCCACTTCCCATAGTCCCACTCGACTTCCGCCGGCATAATCAAATCGAGGCCGCGCATGCGCGTAAGGCCGTGCAGATGTGCACTAGAATATTGTCCGAGTATATTTGTGAGAATGCACGTTACGCGGAAGAAATCTTACTGACACTCGTAGCTTTAAGAGTGTGTACGTATACGAGTGGGCTGTTTACTTAGATGTTTCTTCCCGAGGGGAAACATAAGGAAATTCATTCGTGATGTCAGTGATTTTTTTTTAATCCTGATGTTATCTACATACCACTTCGTTATTTTGGGTTGGTTAGCAAAATCATCTCAGCCGAAGTAAGCTTTTGTATTTTTTGTATCATCAAAATCATCATCATCATCATCATCATTTTCATCCTCCTCCTACTCATCATGAGTGGCAGTAGCAGCAGCAGCAGAGGCAGCGCTATCAACAGCAACAACAACAGCGAAAACAGCAGCAGCAACAGAGGCAGCGCTAACAACAGCAACAACAGCAGCAACGACAACAGCGAAAACAGCAGCAGCAACAGAGGGGAATAACTCTTCAGCCTTGACAGCGCTAATACAACCACGAAAGCTGTTGCCACTTTTAGACATACTTGTGCTTTTAGTCAACAAGTGCTTTCATTTGTTGCAGTATTTCTCAGTCGGCGTTTGAAGTAGGTTAAACTTCAACATGGCATGTATATAAGTCCTGCCTACATCGTGAAATTGCCTGCTTTGTGAAATAGAGGCAGTGACTTTGGCTGAAGTGTGAAAGAATTTTTATCAGCAAGCTGAGCCGGTGGGCAGCCAATTGTAATCAGGACACTAACCAGAGTTCTTGTTTTAAACACAATTGTTTCAAACGCAAGACCAAGAAAAACAAACAAACAAACAAACAAACAACAACAACAACAACAAGACAGAGGTTTGGGGCTGGATGGCTTTTGTGTAGAACTAGAATATAACAAAATTCATCTACAGAAGACGATTAAGTCCTGAGGCTACTCATCATTTATGACTGAATCCTAAATCTAGTAACATTCCTCCCTCCGTAACAAAATCCCTCTCTCTATCCTCTTCCCCAGTTGCCTGGTTCCTCCGGACCCCCCCCCCCCCCCACCAGGACGCTCACCACAAAATGCATGGACCGATGCCATGCAATGCCAGCGAAACGTCTCCGCCGAACAGCATAGTGTAATCGCATTAGGCAGATCACCAAGAACGCTGGGAGAGAAAGATGTCACTGTGTGTGCAATGACTCATTTGTCTCGCGACTAATTATTGGCCAAATGTTATTATACCACCCTAAACTTAGCCACTCGCGTGCTCGGGGGACATCGTGTGACACACGGGGGAGGGTTGAGTATCGGGGGATGTTCATTACCGCAGCTGCTGGCGGTATGGTGCCGGGGTTTTAGAGAGAGATGGAAAAAAACAAGTGTAATGAAAATTTGCCGAGAAGGGTTTAGTTTTTGAAGTGGGATGATACTGCGTGAAGGCACGCACACGCTCAACGACATACTTACTGCGACTCACTTAGTTCGTGTGTCCGTATATATTTATACTGGCTAATACTCACCTCCTCACCTCCTCTCTCTCTCTCTCTCTCTCTCACACACACACACACACACACACACACACACACACACACACACACACACACACACACACACACACACACACACACACACACACACACACTCACACGCGTGCGTGTGTGTATGTGCGTATGTGCGTGCATGCGTGCGTGCGTGCTTGCGCGCGCGCGCGCGCGCGTGTATGTGTGTGTGTGTGTGTGTGTGTGTGTGTGTGTGTGTGTGTGTGTGTGTGTGTGTGTGTGTGTGCGTGTGCGTGTGTGCGTGTGCTGTACAAATCCTGAACCCTTCCCTTCAGTAAAGAGCTTTCACATTTACGGTGATCATAGTGATAAACACAACAAATATTCCAAACAAGTCAACGGGCTTCTTGGTAGGTCCCTGACCTGCGTTACATCGCGCCATTTATTTCCATTTTTTTTATTCGTAATTTATGGGAATGTAAAATAAAAAAATAAAAAAATCGATAAATAATTCTTTTCCGGGTCCGCTGAAGCTGCATCGAATAAACGTTATCTTCCATTGCACCCTAAAAATTCCAACATTTGTCCCTACGCCCTGAAAAATGCACTTGACGTCCCACTGTTAGGTCACATGGGAAACGAAAAATGAACTACTGACACGAGAGGATTAAAAGGGGATGGGAAAAAAAAAGCCTCACAAAACCAGAGTTATCGACTTTAAGCCTGATGAGGACAGATTTGCAACACCAACAAGCGAAAATGCAGTGTACTTTCGATCGTGAGTGTGTGACCGCATTCAGTTTCGTCTGTGAGTGTGTGAGTGTACTTTTGTCTGTGAGTATGTGACCATTTGACCCCTGTAAGAGTGTAACCTATTTTACAAAATATAGTCTTAGTATAACACAATCTGTGATATTGTTTTTAGTCCTGAAGAAATTAATCTTGTACTGGATCTCATTTAAGCTTCACACATTTTTAATATATATTTACATCATGTTTTAAGCTAGCCCTTTTATGTTTTAAAGGACCTGGCAGGATGGGACTGTGCTAGTCGCGAAATAGTCTTTGTTGCTTGCGCGGCGTAAAGCTCTAAATTAGTAACTAACTAAGTGACCATTTGACCGCGTTTTCGTCTGTGAGTGTGTGAGTGCACTTGTCTGAGAGAGAGAGAGAGAGAGAGAGAGAGAGAGAGAGAGAGATGAAATAAAATGAAATTTATTCCAGAGGGCAGAGAGAGAGAGAGAGAGAGAGAGAGATTTGGTCGTGAAGCAAGCAGTTTCACGGTACGGCGCCCGCCTTCCTGAACAGAAAGTGGGTAAGGCAGACATAGACATTTTCCGGTGTTGCATCCTCAGGACTGGTCGATATTGCCAACACTTTATCTGTCTACTTCATGCACGCAGAGATCTCCGTGCCCTTTGAAAACACTAGCACTCCCACGCTGAACACAGTGTCTCGTCATCGTCTACGCCAGCGATGATCATTTTTTTGTAACGCCCTGCTTCAGTTTCAAAATTATTTTACAATTTTTCGTTTCGTCTGTGTCTTCGTTTGCCTGTAACTCAAATTCAAATTCATATTCAAATAAATGTTAATTATCCCAAATGGGAAATGCGGTTACGGTGGACGTAAAACGAACAAGCAGACGATGCATGCAAAATAAAATGAAAAACGCGCAGAGTGATATTTAACACACTTTGAAATTAGATAAAGATTTCAAGTAAGTATCATCTAGATTACTTCTTACTATTGATAGTGTGCACCATTTAGAGTAGGTATAAAAAATACATCAAATATAATTCATCACATTAATACACTATCAGTCTATCACAGACTCCTCTATCCACGAAACCCGGCCCATATAATCACAGTAAAATTTGACATTCAAGCACACACACACACACACACACACACACACACACACACACACACACACACACACACACACACACACACACACACACACACACACACACACACACACACACACACACACACATGCTTGGTCGGACAGACTAATCAGACGCCTCCCGAAAGAAATGGGTTTGAAGACGGGACTTGAAGCAGGACAAAGTTGGGGAATGACGGATGGAAGTAGGCAAGGTGTTCCACACTGAGTGACCGAAGCAAGAGAATGCACGTTCACCTCGTGTTTTCGAGTTAGAGTGCGGGAGACGGAATTTGCGCGTGTCAACAGGCGAGCAAAGACCGGGAGATGGTGTACAGCTGCAGCAAGTCAGAAATATACGTCGGAAGATCGGGCTGTTCACAATTACGATTAAAAATAATAATAATAAAATAATAAAAAGTACCCACAGGCCACGGCAATAGGGAGCCGGAATAGCCGAATGGTCGACTGTTGAACTTTCAATGCTCGGGTCGTGAGTTTGAATCCCAGTTGGGGCCAAATATTTCTGCTGGCCTTTCCCTCGTTGCCCCGTCTTTGTTATTACCCATACGTGGTGGAAAAGGACGTTAAACTCCTAAAACACCATCCCCCCACCCCCACGGCAATAGCTTACAGTCTTTCAAATGTCATTTCACCCCTGGAGGGAAAGGCCCTTACACATAAACTTATAATCTTAAGCGAAAGGCCAAATGGCTTGCCTGTGAACAGACCTTCAGACGAGCAGGACAGCACATTACCACTCCATCCAGGGGTAACTGGAGCCTCGGGCCAAAATTTCCCTCCCTTCTTTTCACGGTAATTTTGGATTAACTTTTCGATCGCGGCATTTAGACCTTTCACCGAGGCCACAGTTACTTCACTATAACCACCACCGCCCCAAGACTCAAAAGCTTTCAGTCTCAACCAGCTTGTTCTGAAGCCAAGGTTCTCGGTCATAGGAGCGTCCCGGGCAGAGTCAGGACTACTCGAGCAAAGGGTGCAAGAAAGAGTCCAAGTGGAAAGATCTTTAAGGACCACCGGGAGCTGTTGTCGTCCATGATCAGTGGCTGAACGGTTGTTTCCTCAAGAACGTGAAGCACTATACTGTTTCCCAAGACTCGAAATTGGCAGGCACATGATGCCAAATGAATTGAAATTTTGTAATTGGTGCCCAGAAAATGTGCACCATTTGTTGGTGGTACTTTAAAATAGCAGCAGCAGCAACAACAACATAATCTAATAAGAAGCATACGATTAGTAATAACGATAGGATTTTTTAAATAATTAAAAGGGTGACTTCGTTGACAATACGTCACCCAAAATCTTGAGCTTGTACTATTTTTTTTTAGAACTTCGTTATCTTCATGAATGTTTATTTATGTTGTTCGATGCTTTCATCAGCTACCGACTGGGGCCAAATATTTGTGCTGGCCTTTTCTCGTTGGCTCGTCTTCGATATCACCGACACGTGGTGGAAAAGGGCGTTAAAATCCCAAACACCCATTCCTCCCTCTCCCGCTGTTATTCAGCAGACAGGCGGAGTAACAGTTATGAGAGTGTATAAATATTACAATTAAGCATCACTATCCTCAATAATAGTAGAAGAGTGCTCATCATGAACAAACCTGCTTAGCTGTTTAACCTACAGTACTGCGGTCGACTAGTATCCCGCAGTATTCTTCAGCATTGAGATCGATCGCCTGTGGTGTGTCGAGTTATGAGAGTAAATAAGGGAGTGGAGGCGCTGGCCATAACATTGATTGTGAAGGAGAGAGAGTTTAGATGGCCGTGTGGATCATCCCATCTTCATTTCATACTCTCTCTACTTGATTCGATCCCCGACTGATGCGTTAAAAAAAAAACAAAAAAGAAAAACAAACGTTTCAGATGTAAGGAAACTGAAGAAAAGGAATTGTGGCTATTTGGCGTAGTTCGAACATTTTGAGGCGTGTTTCCTGAAATAGGACTTGTTTAGTTGGCTAGTTGGTTGTAGGTTTAAAATCTTACGTATAGGTAACACCAAAGGAACAACAACAACAACCAAAAAACACAACCAACCAACCAACCAACCAACCAACCAACCAACCAACCAACAACAGAAACAACAACAAAAAAACAAAAACAAAAAAACACCAACAACAACAAAACAATACCCCACCCCCCATGAACCCGCTCCCCTTCAAAAAAAAAAAAGAGGAAAAACAACAACAACAACAAAACAAACAAACAAATAAACAACAACAACAACAACAACATCCCCACCCAACAAAAAACAAAACTTGCGACAAAAAAAACAACAACAAAAAACCCAAACCCAAACCAACCACCCCCCCCCCAAACAACAACAACAACAACAACAACAACAACAACACACACACACACACACACACACACACACACACACACACACACACACACACACACACACACACACACACACACACACACACCAAAAAGGAAAGGAACAAACAAAACAAACAAAGTAAACAAGAGAAAACACAAACCAACACAAAACAAAAACAAAAATCAAGGAAAAACGAACAAACAAACAAACAAACAACAAAAAACGACAAAAAAATGAACTACTAAGAACAAAGCAAAAACAAACGAACCAACAAACAAACAAACTGATACAACAACAAAAACAACAACAACCCGCACAAAGTATGCTCCAGATGGTTTTCCAACGTTTTCTGCAGACAAGCACATAACGAACCTGCTCCTACAGCGACTGGAAACCCTGTTACAAAATGACTGAAGGCTACTAGTAAGCGCTAAAAACGTGCCCTATTTCATTTCCCGGATGAAGATCAGGGTATTATGGGAAGGAGAGCGGTCACGAGTTCAAGGAGGGTTATGCAAAATTGGTATCGGAAAGCGAAACGGTCCTACGGACACCTTCGATCGTATTAACGTTGTTTATGGGTCTCAGAACTTAATTTTGTGGGGCTGGAATCACATAAGGGAGTCTTGGCTGCACTAAAAACCGTCGACTATGCAACGTACATCTTCTTCCCTGTTTAAACACAGTACAGATTAATTTTGCCCGCTGTCTTTTAAAGGTCAAGTTACAGAGAGAAAAAAAGTCCGCAAAACTGTAGTGCAATAATTTTTTTCCACAAAATGCATACAAACTTTCCGGCAAAATAGTTCTGCAGTAAACTGAAGAGAGACGACAGGAGAATAAAGTACATGTAATACATTTTTTTTCCGGCAGTTGAGTAAAGTAATACAAAGTTTCCGGCAAGAGAGTAAAGTGATACAACATGTCCTGCAAAATAGTAAAGTCATATAAATTTCTGGCACAGTGATAAAGTAACACACAAAATTCCTCAAAATAATACAGTTGTAAAACATTTCCGGAAAAATTGTAAAATATAATGCAATCTTTCCAGCAAGGAGTTACGTAACACAAAATTTTCGACAGAAGAGTAAATTAATACAAAATTTCCGGCACAACGGTGACGTTTTATATATATATAAAAAAAAATACAGCAAAGAAGTAGAGTAAATAAATACAACATTTCCGGGCAACAAAGTAAAGTGTTAACAAAATCAAGTTTTCATCTGACTGCAAAAGAGTAACATGATACAAAATCTCCGAGGGAAAAACACAAACTTGTCCAAGATCTACAGTTTGACAGGATTTCCGCAAAGTGGTATAAAGCACTAAGCCCTTGACAACCCCAAACTTGTGCGCGAAAATCGAACCAGGGGCGTGCCGACTGTGAAAGAAGGGTCTATCTGGCACTCCGGCTCGTCTCACACGGAGGACACACCATACTTCACTGTCCGCTCTAAAGACGGTTTGCATTCTCCACCGTTCCCACCACAGTCTTTACGACACCGGGAGAAGAATGGGCCGTTCACTTAAAACTCTGCTACTCTGCTGTTAAAACGTTTCTCGGAGATAGTTGTTCTTTATATTGTTGCTTCCTCAGATACGAGGCCAGTACAGGCAGCGACTAGTTCACCGAGGACTGCGGGCAGCGCCTGATCTACATACCAAACTGGGGCTTTAAATCATCTTGATAGTTAAATATGAAAAAAACTGGTAAAATCCCAGCTCTGGCCAGGAGAGAGGTTTATTATTATTATTATTATTATTATTAGTAGTAGTAGTAGTAGTAGTAGTAGTAGTAGCAGCAGTAGTGGTAGTAGTAGTAGTAGTAGTAGTAGTAGTAGTAGTAGTGGTGGTGGTGGTGGTAGTAGTAGTAGTAGTAGTAGTAGTAGTAGTAGTAGTTGTAGTAGTAGTAGTAGTAATGTTGGCACCATAATCATCATCATCATCATTATGATGTTGTTGTTGTTGTTGTTGTTGTCATACATGTAATGAGATAATTATAACAATGTGGACAGCATTATCGTAACCACTCTTACTTTCATTGTTGTAGACCACGATATACCAGGCCATTTCCAGACAGGCTGGCGAGGTTTTCTTGCAGCATACCGGACCTTTAAACAGAAGGGGGACAGGATCGATTGTGTGTAAAATTAGAGCTTTTAATCACGCGGTTTGCCATGGCCGAGGGACTCCCTATTAATTTTGTGGTCACTTCGTGCGCTGGAGTTTGCCTAGGATCGCCTGTGTTCAAGTTCGGGGTGATTATAACGTAGACTGCGGAAGCGGGCAGTCGCTGCAGATCATTACAGACCTGTGTGTGTGGGAAGTAGATTGTCAGACGTGGGGGGATGGGGGAGGGAGGAGGCGGAGGGAGGGGGGGGGGTAAGGGACTGGAACTGCAGTTTTATGGTTGATACAGGCCCCTAATTTTCAATTTTCATCATACATCAGTGACACTTCCTCCCGAAATGTGGTACTGTCTTTGAAGAGCATTTTGAGAAAGGAGACACTGCGAAGTGATAGGATGTGTTGAAAGAATAAGATGTCAGTCACACACACACACACACACACACACACACACACACACACACACACACACACACACACACACACACACACACACACACACACGCACGCACGCACGCGCCAAATCAGTACAACGACAATTCATTGCAAGTCATACCTTATTTTAAAACAAACAAACAGAGAACATAAACAACCCACAAACTTTGTTCACAAAACAACAACAACAACAACAACAACAACAACAACAACAACAACATATAAGACGTTTTAACGTTGCTCTTTCTGAATTGCATGCACATTCAAACACATAACCATGCACAAGAACTCTTGCGATCATCCCACCACGGTACAACTGACGCCATCGACAAGGCCTGTATAACATGTGTGTTTACAATCTAACATGATTTATGGGAAAATTAACACTTCGGGGACCGCCCAGAGCCAGGAAAGGAGACAAGCACAGTTCCCTTTCATCAAACGCACCGAGAAATTACGAGGGGCCAAGGCGACAGCACTGTGCAGCAGATGTTTTCGTCAGAACTGTGTTTAACCGAGCCAATCAACCGCTGATAAGAGCAGATCTGTCGCTGGCTGTGTCCCCTCTGTTCTGCTGGTGTCCGGGGACTGATGGACATTGTGGTGCATCATGGGATACGTTCGGAACAAAAGTTCCAGTTACAGAGGTGACCCAAGGGGAGATGCGGGGGAGGGGTGGCGGAGGAACTTTTTTATTTGTGAAGACGGGGGATGCGGGGGGGGGGGGGGGGTTGCACTCTCGGGGTCCTCTCTTTGATTTGAATTTGTGAAGACAAGTTTGAAGAGTGCCAATAGCATTTTCACAACCACAATTAAACAGCATCATCAACAACAACAGCAACAAAATAATAACAACAACAACAACGACGACGACGACGATAACGACAACGACAAACGCTAAAAACAAACAAACAAACAAACAAACAAACAAACCGTCCGGTGTACCTATTGATTCCGTCATTGGTAATGCATGAAGGCGTTGAAAGTTTCGAAATTTCTCCCTTACAAGAAAGGTCTACATTTCAAACCTCTCCATTTACTTGTACAGACTTTTTTTTTTCAGTCGTCCCTTCTTCTAATCACCTTCGCTGTGGATAGAAGCTCACAAAAGATATTAAAATACAACAACAACAACAACAACAACAACAAATGCCCTGGCATCGTTTTGTTCGCTTTTTTACTCCAAAAATTAATCCATCCTGTTGTTAAAATTTGTACAGGTGGACAGGTTGATGTTTTTTTTCTCAGTACCCGAATCCCCCCTCCCTCCCCCTACACTTCCTGACATTGAAAAGCACTTTTGTGCCTTTGTTGTAAACATTCGTAAACATCCAGCCATACATCTTCTTTTTTGCTCACAAAACGTCACTACGGAGGGTTTAAATCTTGTACATATTTCCTCAGTTCCTCCTCCTGATTCAGAGTAAAATGCCTCAGAACTTTATATGCTCTTACCCTCCCCTCTCCACGCACACACAAAACACCACTAACCTGGAACTCACATAATGTACATACTATACTTAATTTTTTATCATTTTTGCTCAGTGGCCCAATCGTTCAAAATCACCTCGTTGGAAATAATAATAATAATAATATAGGCGCTTTACCCAATTTCATGAATCGGCTCAAAGTGCCGCGAAATGAACCCAACACGCACGCTCATGTGAATCACACCCATTCTCTCTCAGACACTGGACATAAACGCATTGCAATCACGTGGTACGAAGGGTCAGCTCAGCTATTTAAATTTCGGAATGTAGAATTACATTTATTTTTCAAATTTGGTGGGCTGAACATTTCCAAAGCATTTCGTTGGTCAACGTCAAAGCATTCAACTCCTGTTCAATTCCCGCCACCCATCCCCCTCCCCCTGCCCCCCCCCCCCCTAACAACAACAACAGCGATAAAAAACAAACAAAAACAAAACACTGCAGTAGGATTACAATTCCAATGCACCCTGCCCTTCAAGATCATCTCCTCATAGTTCAGCGTCAAACTGCCCATCCGCCCATCTCTCCATCTTTTCCCTCCCCCTACAAAACACCACTACCCTTGCGACACCCCAAGGACTGACTCGCAGCAAGCATCAGTTTCGCCAGCTGCCCCCATCCTGCCCCACAAGCATCTTCTCCAACGGCAGCAAATGGGCATCGACCAGTCTCACGCCATCGAGTAGGGAAGGCAAACAATTGACGGACGCCAGTCGAATCCGCCAGAGGTTCACTGATAGAATTAGGCTATGGGCAGCCGCTGCTAGCTGTGTGCGCGTAGATGTCTGTATGTGCGAGGGGTGTCCCACAAGTCCTGTCACAGGGGCTGCAAAATGGAAACCAAGGAAACTAACCACGGAGATGCATAAACGGAGACTGTAAGGTGGAATGACGACATGTTTTGACCTAAATTTGTCTAAGGGTGTATGGCAAAGGCCGAACTTCTGCTTCACTTCAGCTGTTCACAATTAACTCAATTCCTACCTTAAGTCGAATACAAGGTTATAAATCACTCAAGTCTTTAAGGAAAAAATGGATTTTTTCTCTCTCCCCCCCCCCCTTTTTTTCCCCTTCTTGTTTGTTTGCACACTTTTTATTTACATTTGCAATTTCGGTGTACGACTCTCTGTAAGCTGCTGGAAATGTATGTCCATGGAAAAAATGAAAACAAAGAGAAATACTGTAGTGGTTAATACAAAAAAATGAAAACAAAGAGAAATACTGTAGTGGTTAATACAAAAAAATGAAAACAAAGAGAAATGCTGTAGTGGTTAATACAAAAAAATGAAAACAAAGAGAAATGCTGTAGTGGTTAATACAAAAAAATGAAAACAAAGAGAAATGCTGTAGTGGTTAATACAAAAAAATGAAAACAAAGAGAAATACTGTAGTGGTTAATACAAAAAAATGAAAACAAAGAGAAATACTGTAGTGGTTAATACAAAAAAATGAAAACAAAGAGAAATGCTGTAGTGGTTAATACAAAAAAATGAAAACAAAGAGAAATACTGTAGTGGTTAATACAAAAAAATGAAAACAAAGAGAAATGCTGTAGTGGTTAATACAAAAAAATGAAAACAAAGAGAAATACTGTAGTGGTTAATACAAAAAAATGAAAACAAAGAGAAATACTGTAGTGGTTAATACAAAAAAATGAAAACAAAGAGAAATACTGTAGTGGTTAATACAAAAAAATGAAAACAAAGAGAAATACTGTAGTGGTTAAGACAAAAAAATGAAAACAAACAGAAATACTGTAGTGGTTAATACAAAAAAATGAAAACAAAGAGAAATACTGTAGTGGTTAATACAAAAAAAAATGAAAACAAAGAGAAATACTGTAGTGGTTAATACAAAAAAATGAAAACAAAGAGAAATACTGTAGTGGTTAATACAAAAAAATGAAAACAAAGAGAAATGCTGTAGTGGTTAATACAAAAAAATGAAAACAAAGAGAAATACTGTAGTGGTTAATACAAAAAAATGAAAACAAAGAGAAATGCTGTAGTGGTTAATACAAAAAAATGAAAACAAAGAGAAATACTGTAGTGGTTAATACAAAAAAATGAAAACAAAGAGAAATACTGTAGTGGTTAATACAAAAAAATGAAAACAAAGAGAAATACTGTAGTGGTTAATACAAAAAAATGAAAACAAAGAGAAATACTGTAGTGGTTAATACAAAAAAATGAAAACAAAGAGAAATACTGTAGTGGTTAAGACAAAAAAATGAAAACAAAGAGAAATACTGTAGTGGTTAATACAAAAAAATGAAAACAAAGAGAAATACTGTAGTGGTTAATACAAAAAGAACCTATGAAGATGGAACGCTCAGCACACTTAAACAAAAAAGGGGAGGGGAAATAAGAAGATTTTTTTATTTTTTAGTTTGAAGCGAACCTGCATACAACTGAGGGTAAAAAAAAACCCAACAACAACAACAAACAAACAACAACAACAAAAAACCCCTCAATTCCTACCGAGCAAGTTTGGGTTTGTGCGACAGTGTCCTTAGAAAGAAATCTGCATGGGTTAACATTTGGCTCGGACCGGCCCCCGTAGTGTAGTGGTTAGCACTTCGGATCATGGACCGGGAGACCCGGGTTCGGATCCCAGCCGAGGCAAGCGGGATTTTTCATACCTAGGTCGGCTCCTACCCAGAGCGGGTGTGCTATGGGCCCAATGGGGAGGCTGTTGCCACACAGCCGAGCTTCACCCACTTCACGGGTGCGACTTTGGGGGTGCTTCCCTTTGTATGACACGTCTTATGATGTGGATGATTACACGGCCGGCACCGCAGGTGCCGTAGTTCCCGAGTCTGGTTAATGCCGGGATATTTATGACAGGAAGCGTGGAATGCGGCCCTGTCCCGCAGTCCCAAACCACATGGACCTCCATAGCATCATCTTACTATCATCCTCAATTCCATCATCATGCATAATAAAAATTGTCCCAGCTTCCGAGTCCTCCGTGGGTTCCACCCATGACCTGGGAGGAACACCACTGGAGCTGGCAAAGAGTTGGGGCAGCAAAAAAAAAAAAAAAAAAAAAACATTTGGCTCGGTGGGAGTGTTGCACTTTGATTACTAAACTTCTGTTTGCTGCAGTCAGTGAGGGTCGCTACGGAACCGTAAATCAGTTTCGCAAACAGGGCTAAAACCGTTAAAAGAGTCAAAAACATGCGATACTCGTGCGCCGGCGGCACGAAATGTGTTAAAGACAGTTAGAGGCATTTCTGACAGGACTTTTGGAACACCCCTCGTATACGTCTGTAGCGCCCATGTACGTGAAGGGAGAGAAAGAGAGCAGCGTACTCGTTGATCCTTCTCCCTCCAAATGTGCGTACAGGGAGATATTAGGTTTACGTGCGTGTGTATCAGTATCGGCAAGAGACGCCGAATAGGGAGTTTATTTGGCTTGTTGATAAACATTTTGTGATACGTGTATGGATGGTTTTACACTTAGTAAGTCAGATACTTATGCATGTAATTGTTCTGGGTCTTTTCTGCGTCGTAGGGGGGCAAGCATGGTCAGTTAACCTGTTCTCGGGCGAGAGAGAAAAATGTCAGTATAATGAATAGGGAATAATGAAAGATTATTTGCCAAAGGTTGATGGAGTCAAATAGTATTCGTACCTATCGTTGCGAACGCTCTCTCTCTCTCTCTCTCTCTCTCTCTCTCTCTCTCTCTCTCTCTCTGTGTGCGTGTGTGTGTGTGTGTGTGTGTGTGTGTGTGTGTGTGTGTGTGTGTGTGTGTGAGAGAGAGAGAGAGAGAGAGAGAGAGTGTATGCGATTACTCGATGTGTGTGTGTGTGTGTGTGTGTGTGTGTGTGTGTGTGTGTGTGTGTGTGTGTGTGTCTGTGTCTGTGTGTGTGTGTGTGTGTGTGTCTGTGTCTGTGTGTGTATCTGTGTCTGTGTGTCGGTGTCTGTGTGTGTGTGTGTGTGTGTGTGTGTGTGTGTATGTGTGTGTGTGTGTGTGTGTGTGCGTGCGTGCGCGGGAAAGGAGGGGTAGGGGGCCTATAGGTGCGTGCGTGTGGCCGCGGGGTAGGTGGGAGGGTGCCCGCGCTCTATATCTGTCTCTCCTCACAGTTAATCCACGCCTCTCTAAATTAGGCGTGATAGTTCTCGTATGCCCACACAGACAGATACCAATTCAATACCTACACCAGAACAACAACAGAAGAAACATCCAAACCCTAGCGTAAGATAAGTCTTCACGGGACCTCTGGGACCAGTGTCCGTAGGGCAATGATGACGTGAACTGTGTCAGAACGAATTAGACCGACACTAGACATTGCTACCACAACGCGCAGCACTGTCGCCAGACACCCCGTGCAGCTGTGTTTGCTGCTGTTTTGTACAAGGCCGGGTGTCTAAGGCCCATCTATTCCCCGCTAAAAAAAAAGAAAAAAAAAGAAAAGAAATACACACACAAAGAAACACACATACAACACACACACTGCACACACACTGCACACACACACACACACACACACACACACACACACACACACACACACACACACACCACCACCACCACCACCACCACCACCAACAACAACAACAACAACAACAAACAAACTTAACAAACAAGGGTGGGTGTGTGTTTGAGACTTTGGCGTTCTTTTCCATCACATGTGGGTGATCTTAACAAACAAACAAACACGAACAAAATCACTCACAAAACGAACAAAACAAAAACCAAACGAACTAACGCAACAAAACGAAACGTAAGATCTAGAAAACAACAACAACAATAAATGCCCGACAACAACAACAACAAAACAAACAAATAAACAACAATTACAACAACAAAACAAACAAATAAACAACAACAACAACAACAAAAACAAAACCGACCGACCAAACAAGTATGGAATAATTTCACCAACAAGCAAACGAAAGAATAGGTTGTTCGTCTTAAGACTTTCACTTTCTCGCTCGGCAGCACACGTTAGTATACTGCATTCACACCTCGACTTATTTTTGTTTAAACTTCGTTTTTAGATTGTAATGCGCCTAGACCTCGCTCCCCGGGGATAGGCTCCCTATAACTATTTCGAACTACAAGGCACTTTCAAACGCAAATATTAAACAAAAAACTATGGTGGGTTGGTTGCTGTTTGGGGCTTTAACGTCCTTTTCCACCACATATGGGTGATATCAAAGAATGGGCAACGATGAAAAACCCAGCACAAATATTTGGCCCCAGCCGGGATACGAACTCACGACCCGAGCATTAGAAGTCCAACGCTCTACCATTCGGCCACCCCGGCTCCCCTAAACACACACACAAAAAAAACGAAAAACGAAAAAAAATATTGTCTATTGCGGAGCCTACTCATTTCGGAATAGACATATAAAATACATCCCCCCCACCATACCGTGCCACCCCCCCCCCTCATGCCCCCTCCCACCCCCCCCACCCCCGCCCCCACCTCTCTTCGTCATCTCTTCTTGCATGCCTATCAGCTTAGCACCGCGCATACTAGGAAGAATCTGCTGTAATTCAGACCCCTCAATCTTCCCACCATATTGAATTTATCGACTCAGGTTTATTCTCGTTCCAGCATGTGGAGTAGGCGGTTCGATTATGGGGGCTGGGTGAATCGCATTAGGTTTAGTGCGAGTAAACTGAGAAGAAGTGAAGCGATCTAACGTTGGGACGAAAGTTGAACCAAAAGCGATCTAACGTTGGGACGAAAGTTGAACCAAAAGCGATCTAACGTTGGGACGAAAGTTGAACCAAAAGCGATCTAACGTTGGGACGAAAGTTGAACCAAAAGCGATCTAACATTGGGACGAAAGTTGAACCAAAAGCGATCTAACGTTGGGACGAAAGTTGAACCAAAAGCGATCTAACGTTGGGACGAAAGTTGAACCAAAATCTTCCCCTCTTCTTCTATAGCCTGCGCCTTGAGTCTGTCTGAGCAGAAACATCTGTCATCTTAAAGGCTCAATGAGCGCGTTGAGCATAGAAGAAAAAAAAAGGTTTGAGGGAAGTGTTTGTTAGATGCGTAAAAAATTCGGTCGTCTTAATTGAAAATTGTTAGGTGTAGAAGTTTTTAAAAATAGAAGAAATGCCTGGGAACTGGTGATTATGAGTTGAAGAGGACTGTTTGTTACATGTGTAAACTCTGTGGTCTTAATTTTAAACTGTTAGGTGTAGAATTTAAAAAAAAAAACAGTAGAAGAAATACCCAAGAACGTGTTGTTAAACGTTGAAGGGGAATGTTTGTTAGATGCGTAAAATCGGTGGTCTTGATTTGAATTTGTTAGGTGTAGAAGCTTTAAAAAAGTAGAAGAAATACCCAAGAACATGGTGTTAAACGTTGAAGGTGAGTATCGGTGGACTTAATTTTAAATTGTTAGGTGTAGAAGTTTTTTAAAAAGTAGAAGAAATGCCCAGGAACTTGTTTTAAAACGTTGAAGGGGAGTGTTTGTTAGATGTGTAAAATCGGTGGTCTTAATTTAAAATTGTTAGGTACCGAAGTTAAGAAAGTAGGGAAAAAACCCAAGAACTTGTTGTTAAACGCTGAAGGGGAGTGTTTGTTAGATGCGTAAAATCGGTGGTCTTAATTTAAAATTGTTAGGTGTAGGAGTTAAAAAAGTAGAAGAAGCACCCAGGAACTTGTTTTGAAACGTTGAAGGGGTTAGCGTTTGTTAGATGTGTAAAATCGGTTGACTTAATTTAAACTTGTTAGGTGTAGAAGTTAAAAAGAGTAAAAGAAACGCCCAAGAACTTGTTCTTAATTGTTTAAGGGGATAGTGTCTGTTAGATGCCTAAACCCGGTGGTCTTAATTTAGAATTGTTAGGTGCAGACGTTTTAAAAAAAAGGTAGAAGAAATACCCGAACACTTGTTAAGTTGCCCAAATTGTTGGTCACTGGCTTTCAAATGTTAGATGTTTCAATAATAATGTTAGAGGCCGGTATCCAGATGAAAGTCGGCGTGACTGATGTTGTGGCCACAGCGTGTGGTCGTGCGGCTTGCTATGTTTCTAGACGTGCAGCGAGGAACGTCCAAAGAACTAAAACAGGGTCCGTCAAAACGGTTGGTGTCTTCAATATTAGATGCAGCAAAGTGAAAAGAGGGGGGCCGCAGTAGAAAGTTTAGCAACGACGACGTCGACATTGAAGAACAAGGACATTGACACACAGACACAGACACAGACACACACACACACACACACACACACACACACACACACACACACACACACACACACACACACACACACACACACACACACACACACACACACACACACAAGTGAGCCCCTAGAGATCTGAAGAATAGGCGCTCTATAAATCGCCGTTATTATTATTCCTAGTAGTAGTAGTAGTATTTACATAAAGTAGCTTTCTTCAGGAGAGAGGAGGGGGAGGGGCGGGGGTGGGGGTTGGCGGGTTGGTGGGTGGGGGAGGGGGGTGCAGTATTATTGGGAGGGTTATTGCAGAATGGCTCAAATAGCCTGCACCAGGAAAGCTGTCCCGTACCGTAGTTAATGGTGACAGTATTGACTAAAGTCTCCAGTTCTTCCGACCGGCGGAAACACATAATCTCGAGATGTTTGCTTGTAATGGGCTTACGCTTGTGCTCGTTCGATCAGCAAACAGTTTTTTGGGGTATCAATGACAGGGTTCTGCTTTGAAACCCGAAAAGCCTCCACCTTTTTTTTTTTTTTTTTTTTTTCGGCGGCGGCAGTGGCCAGAGAACCGATTTATTTTCTCGAAACACGAGGTCATCTAGTCACGGTTACCCATGCGTGTTCGTGGACTCCACATCCTCGATTAGAGGAGAAGGTCACCATGAGTAGAGATCAACCAACTAGCTTCGGCCTTTTTTTTTTTTTTTTTGCTCCCCCCCCCCCCCCAAAAAAAAAAAAAAAAACAAACCCGGAAGTCCAAATCAGGGTCTTTATTGCAGATGAACTTTTCATGTTGTCATTTTGAGCGAGTGACGCATTTCATTCGACGAAACCTAGCAACACTTTTACTATTATTCATGGACTGATTTCTGTGGTCTTTTTTTTCCCCCATCGAGTTTTGGTGTAAAACAGGTTTATTCCATCTTTTCATCGTGTGTTTAGGAACAGTTTTGCTCGTGGGTGCATCTTTACGCCCGAAAAACTCTATGAAACCGAAACACTCCTATCTTGATGGTTAGTAGAGCTCTTAATGCGATACAATGTTGTTTACACTTAGCGCAAGCGGTCGAACATTCAAATTCTACGACTGTTGATACGCTACCGGAGCGCTCAGTATGGGTCGCCGTGTCAGTCATCGAGTACGCTTCTGTTGGCTCAGTGCAAGCTTTAAAGGAAGCTTTCACTGTGACTGTGCAGTTGTCTAAGTTGTGTGATGATGGATATCACGAAAGCAGCTCATGCCGATCTGTGAGCAGGAAAGTGGTAGCCTCTAAGTAAATATAAATGCTTTTTTTAAAGAAAAAAAAAATGCAATTAGTTGAGTTGAACATGTATAGCTAGACTCTGCATCCTAAACTGTAAATTCACATACTGGAGTTAAAAAACTATTCCGAAAAAGAAGGATTATATTTTACTTACACACACACACACACACACACACACACACACACACACACACACACACACACACACACACACACACACACACACACACACACACACACACACATTTTTTGTTTCGGCAAGAAGATGAGGTTTTTTGGGTTGTCTGTTCGGCCACAACCCCGAAAACGTGCAACCAAGAACAGCCTGCCCTCATTTCACAGGAGACAACAGAATAAAACCCGAGACACTTTCGAACTATGCACGGCGTTAAATACAGATTGATACTATCATGCCGTCAGTACGGAAATCAGTTTGACATTTCGGCGACATTTTCTCACACTTGAAACGACCCCAAACCCTGATCCTATCACAAAATCCGAAAAGCTGATCATTTCGGAAAAGTCTGATTCGATCCGGAACGTAGACAGTTTCTCATCCATTTCAGTCACGATCAAATGATTTTGCGGTTTGATATCTAAAGTTCAGAGTTGTTAACTGACACAAAGACGAGTGAGACTCCTTGCTGAGTGGGCGTGAAACTTTGTTTATGGTGATCAGAAATATATTAGCTCGGCTGGCAAAGGACACACACACACACACACACACACACACACACACACACACACACACACACACACACACACACACACAGAGAGAGAGAGAGAGAGAGAGAGAGAGAGAGAGCAAAACAACAAAACAACAACCCACAACCAACAAAACTAACTGGCCAATCAGCCAACCAACCAAGCAACCAACCAATCAAAAACACTAACCAACCAACCAACCAACCAACCAACCAATCAACCCATTAATCCATCCAACCAAGCCATTAACCAACCAACCCACCAGTTAATCAACCAGTCAACCAACCAACCAACCATCCATCCAACCGGACAACCAACCAAACCAACCCCGAAACGCCCACAAACCAACAAAGAAATAACCAACAATCGAGCTCCCCCCCAAAACAAAACAAAACAAACAAACAAACAAACAAACAAACAAACACAAAAAACACAACAAAACGGAACAGTCTTCAGGCACTCCCAACCTCACTCCCGACTCAGCAATACACGAGTTGCACGTGCACAGTGTCTACTGGGTGAAGACTGATCGGTGGCGGCGACCCGAGGGAAATCTGTGCTGACAGCCTGCGTAGAGCGTGGTCCAGCTCCAAACAGCATCGATTATTACTTATACCCCCTCATGCCCTCCGTTGATCTGCCCTTTTGAGCCGGTCACGGACGGCTGCATGGAACATTGCCTACTTGGCGAGTGACCGAAGTGTACAGGGTAATAGCCCTGGTGTAGTCAGACTCTAATCCTAGCGCGGAGTCGTTCCTCCAACAGCAGGAACTGATTTCTGTGTACCGGTCAGCGCGGAACTTGCACTCCGCTTGTTCTCACCGTCTGCGTCACCCTTCGGGAACGATAACTTGATAACGATAGTGTAAAAAGTGCTATAATTATTTTTTGCTTTTTCATTCATGCATGTATAGTCCCTGCTTGCTGCATTTTTTTTTTCTTCAGTCGATCGTGGTGATTTTATGCTTCTGGTTTTAATTGAGTGTGTACGGGTATTTTGTTTGTTTTGTTTATTTTTGTTTTGTTTGGGGTTTTTCGTCTATCCCTTTATTTTCTTGTTTTATGTTGTTGTTATTTGATCGTTGTAGTGACGTAGTAGTACTGTAGTATAGCAAGGACAAGATGGTAGACAGAAGAGGGACAGCAACCATAACTGGACAGTCCAGATGAACACCAGTCAGACTGACAGGTCGCCCACATTTCATTTATCCGTACTATCCCGATGGACAGGTTACGCAAACAGATCAGTCCCGCTGACACAACCAGAGGTCGAAATCCCTGACCACGATAGGAAAACCTGCCACCCTATGCATGCCATGTCGAGTCATGTGTGTGTGTGTGTGTGTGTGTGTGTGTGTGTGTGTGTGTGTGTGTGTGTGTGTGTGAGAGAGAGAGAGAGAGAGAGAGAGAGTGTGTGTGTGTCACCGGTATAACCGGCTTTCTGGCATTCTCGTGGTTAGCAGAGCCGATCCCCACGATTCACCGTCCTCAGAGAGAAACGCACACATGTATATGTATTATATAATTCATCCATCAAGCAAAACTGTCACTGCTGATAGGCATCTCCCCCCACCCTCCCCACGTCTCCCCTCCCCCTCCCGGCGTCTCCCCCACCCCCTCCCCGCGTCTCCCCCCTCCCCTTTAGCCTCATCCCCTGAAGCACCGACGCTGTGCCACATAATGAAAGAATGAAATATTCAGTGCTGATTTTCTGTAACGTGAGACCCGATCACATTAGGGCCAATGTGAAGTGAGACACTGGCATCGACAGACTAGGTTACTCGTGTCACAGCTAATCATGCGTGTAGGGAGGACAGGAAAGAGGTGTGTGTGGGGGGGGGGGGAGGGAGTGCACGTAGCTGCGCCTGAAAATGTTAATTAAAAAAAAAGAGACCCGGTTTTTGACTGTACATGTCAGCGTAGGTGGAGCATTTGTCGGGCACCGCTCCCAGTGTGTGTGTGTGTGTGTGTGTGTGTGTGTGTGTGTGTGTGTGTGTACAACCTATTACATCACACAAAGCAGAATACCTCAACCGTTTTCTCAGCAATCGAAACACACAAAACAGGACATTCCAAGTCAGTGTTCTCGCCACACATTCCCATAATAATCTGCATCATTCCGCAATTCCTTAATTATGTAGCGTACCTATGACCCCTACCAATAACTTACAACACTATTCGCATTGTTCTGTGGCTTTGTCCATTGGAAGAGAAAATACTGGGCTATAACCCAATACGTGTAAACACGTGTGCAATATTTGTCATCGAATACATCTACTCTGGAGTACACATCATTTTGATCGCTTTGATCTTTATAGAATTCGCAGTTGATTTGCACACACACACACACACACACACACACACACACACACACACACACACACACACACACACACACACACACAGAGAGAGAGAGAGAGAATCACCAAGGTATGCATAATTATACCCAAGAAGATCGCAGATCGCAACAGTCGACAATTCACTGTTTATAAGCACGCTAATCTTAAACCCTCCATACAAAGATGTCGTAACACACGACCCAATGGAAACCGCTATTAAACCGTAAATACTTCGATTAGTGTACCACGTCTACCAAAGCGGCTAATTCCTTTCACACCAACCTGCACAGGTGTGTAATGACTTCACTATTTCACCCACCCGTATGTAGCCCGACATATTGTCGTGACCTCTGAGCGCTATGAGGTGGGTCGGGGACGTGCAGTGAGGCGTGGAGAATGACAAGTCAGCCGTAACCGGTCATTACCGTACCTGTGCTTATGCATGCTCACGTATGCTTGAGGGAATGGCTGAATTAATAGTAGAATGATACAAAAATTTTATGACGAGGGTTTTTTGGTTTTTGTTTCTTTTGTAACATAAATATTACACAGATGTATGTTACAAAAAAAAACACCAACCCAGTGATTTTTATAAGCGTATCCCTAAAATGAAACCACTGGCGTCGTTTACTTATCAATCAATCAATCAATCAATCAATCAATCAATCAATCAATCAATCAATCAGAAAGACTAATCAGTTGTAAGCGAACGAACGAATGAGTGAACGGACAACCTAACCACCCAATCGCCAGCCCATTCGCTCACTCACTCATGCTTCCACTCACCTACTCACTCTGGAGCCGGGGTGGCCGAATGGTAGAGCGTTGGATTTCTAATGCTCGGGTCGTGAGTTCGTATCCCGGCTGGGCCCAAATATTTGTGCTGGCTTTTTCATCGTTGCCCTGTCTTTGATATCAAAGGTATACGTGTGGTGGAAAAGGACGTTAAACCCCCAAACACCCCCACCCCCACCTACTCACTCACCCACTCACCTCCCCACCCTATCACCCGCTCGCTCGGCCAACCAGCCAGCCAGCCAGCCAGCCAACCAACCAACCAACCAACCAACGACTGCATGAGCACATCTATGCTTCGAAACCAACCAGGAAGACGTGCCAAGAGCAAGAAGTACTGTCGTCTCAATTCCCTGTTTGTCAGTATTACGGTAACGATTAAGACTTCAGGTCACAATCGTTAGTAATCTTGTTTCAATAGCGACTTTGACCACTCTGGTCTGTAGGACAAAAGATTATTCTCTAAACTGGTCGTCTGAGACTATAAGACCTATCAGAATTGTTTTAATTATAGCTCGTTCCAGTCGCGCCGAGACCCTGTAACGGTTTCTGCGGAATTTTGGCACTTGGAGATGTGTGTTAGGGGTACGAATCTACTGCAGAGTGTGTTCTGGAAGTGTAAGGTCGGGCCATGAGAAATGGCACATGATTATTCATTATTTATGACGGCAGTTCCTAGTTTCTGGAATTTGGTCAGTGTGGAAAATTGTACACAGCACGGAGGAAGAAATGACAATTTCTTCAGTCCTTTGCCAACATTTTAGCAAGGCGAGTTCTTGATTTGTTTATCTGAATTTTGCACACAAAAAAAGTTTAAGGCCATGAAAACATCCTAAGCTTTGCAAAACTCACTAAATAACTAATTAAATAGTATAAATAAATAATATCAACCGTAATTTTCAGCTCTACGGTAAACAGGCTTGTCCGGAGCTGTGTTTCTGGCTTGTGAAAACTCGAGTTTGATCATAGTTGAGCTGATTCTAATTACTGCGTTGAAGCTAAAAGGAAGAAAGAATTTATTGCAGACAAATATTAGTTTGCTAGAACAGATGGCTTGATGGCTTGGAAAGCTTTCGCGATGCTGTAGTTTACAATCCAGTCGAGCTTTCTGTTGCAGAATTTACATTGTGTCGAATCTAGAGATTAGCGAGTTTACAGTTGATAAAGGCAGTAGTTTTGTTTGATAAAACCTGTCTCGATGCTGGTCGTATTACTTGTTTTACTGAAAAACAGATGGTTGAAATAATCGTATTTTAGACCAAATGCAGTAACGAAAGTTCTTTATGAAGGGTTTACCTTATCAAAAACCGTTGTGATCTTGAGAACAAAATCCAGGCTTTACCGACTGACATTGTTTTGGGTGCCTGTTATTCAGCTGTGAGGATAAAATAGTTCAGTCTCGTCTGGACTTGCTAATTCACTTTCGGAAAACACGACTTAGACGGCCGTGCTGGTCATGAACACTGATATCAGTAAGGGACAATGCAGTGTGTGTGTGTGTGTGTGTGTGTGTGTGTGTGTGTGTGTGTGTGTGTGTGTGTGTGTGTACGTGTCATTTGTGTAATAATGGTACTGAGACACAAATCTCAACTCCAAAGAGGGAACCGAGGTGTATGATGGAACGTTCCCACATTGCACTAAGTGCAAAATCGTGTTCTACGCCCTGAAAAACGTATAAAAAATTGATTGTTTGCAAAAATTTGGAAATGTCCCCATTTTGCATTTGTGCGACTGTGTGACTTTTAAACACTTTACACACGTCCCGTGTTTACATCAAAATTTTGTGTTTTGATTTCCCTGTTGTCACACACATTTGCCTATGGGTTATTTCGGGTTATTTGCATCGCACACTTTAATATCCTTCAAAATACACGCATTTAAAGTCAAATGGTCTCAGCAGAGGATTATACTGAGCCATAAAACACTGTTTTCTGCACCGGCGATTAAACCCAAATGCTGCATGTAAAGTTGGGACGTTCCGTGTTCACATCAAAATTCTGTGTTTGGGTTTATCTCTTATTACACCCTGTTGCCTATGGGTTATTTCAGGTTATTTGCATCGCATACTTCAATAGCTGCAAAAGGCATACACTGAAGGCCAAAATGGCCTATGTGGAGAACTACACTTAGCCAGAAAACAATGCCTTCCGCACCGGCGATTAAACCCAAATGCTGTATGTAAAGTTGGGACGTTCCGTCTTTACATCAATATTCTGTGTTTGGGTTTTTCTGTTCTTACACACATTTGCCTATGGTTTATTTCAGGTTATTTGCATCCCTCACTTTAACATCCTGCAAAACACATGCATTCAAAGTCAAATGGTCTCAGTAGAGGACTATACTGAGCAAGAAAACACTGTTTTCTGCACCGGCGATTAAACCCAAATGCTGTATGTAATGATGGGACGTTCCGTGTTTACATCAAAATTCTGTGTTTGGGTTTATCTGTTATTACACACATATTCCTATGGATTATTTCAGGTTATTTGTATCGCACACTTTAATATGCTGCAACAGACATACATTCAAGGCCAAATGGTCTATGTGGAGAACTATACTTAGCCAGAAAGCAGTCATCCGCACTGGCGATTAAACCCAATGCTGTAAAGTTGGAATGTTCTGTGTTCACATCAAAATTCTGTGTTTGAGTCTCTCTGTTCTTACACACACTTGTCTATGGGTTGTTGCAGTTTAGTTACATCACCCTATGTGGTGGAATAGGACGTTAAACCCCCAAACATCCACCCACCCTCAGTTTAGTTACATCGCACTCTTTAGTATGCTGCAAACGATTCAGTCAGTCAACCGATTGCTGCAAGCGAGGCTTACCGGCACAGAGCTAAATAAACGTGAAGGGCTCAATCTGTCTCTAATTTTAATGCAAGTCTGTGGTCAGTGAAAAAAAGAGAGGGTGGCGGGGGAATAGCTGAGCGCCACTTAAGTACCCATTGGGTTACATACTAGCTGTTGACATGCCATCCTGGATAACCCGGTCATCTGTCTAAGCCGGTCAATTTGACTCAGTCCCTTGGGTGACCAGCGTACACAGGTTTGACTGTAAAAATAATATATTATTATTGTTTTCCTTATGAGTCTCAGCTTCATCGGTATTCACACATTCCATTATTACTGCATTCAAACCACCCTCCACACCCCCAACACCCCACGCCACAGTCAAACTCGCAAACACCACCCACTCCACACCACAGACTCTTTCCCTCTATATTTCCCTCCCCAGAACTCTATCTCACATACAAACACAACCCGCCTAAAAGACATACAAACTAAGTGCATAATTTAATGTAAAATCGCACGGTTAATACCAACACTACAGTCAAACTTGTGTAAGCTGGTAACTCCTAACTCAAATCACAAATGACAGAACAAACCTTCAGTACCGTACCCCACTTATACCCAAGAACACATTCACCACTCCCACCGATCTACAGCCTGAACCCTCAGAGTAGGACATTTGTACACTGACCAACTTGCACACACTATTCAACCCATAACGGCCCCACATACCTCACATGCACACCACCACGCCATTTTACAGGCTTCAAGGTACAGACGCCATCCAGCCCCCTCCCCCTCCAAACTCCTCTCCAACAACCAACATACAGTAACGACAGTTCTACCCCACTATATATGTACCAAAACCTGCAGTCCACTAACGACACCCATGCAGGCGCAAGAAACATATAAAAAATCACAAGCCTACCACCCCACTGTTACAGGCATAACACCTTCTGACACCCAACAATCACTTCCTACATTCCTTCAACAGCACTTAAAACTATCCCCACAAGTAATCCAATTGCCATTGTCTACCAATTACCCCCCCCCCCCCCACCCCCGCTGTCTGGTGCAACAATATTACAATCCAGTCACCACAATAACACACCACCATATCTAATGGACAACCACTTTCGCACAGTTGTCTCTTTCAAAGTCATTTTGATCTTCACATATATGGTTGGTTAATTGGGATTTAACGACCCCACCACAACGAAGTGATAAGAAAATGGCCAGCGTTCCAAAAATATTATTTTAAAGAGACAGGTTTGCTCTATATTCTAAGGCAGTGTGAAACAGTCCGCTACTGTTGTTAATTCCTGTTTTGGGGTGCAGGTAAAGAACTAAGACAAAATCACTGTAACACTTAAATTGATATTATATTAAGAGCCTGCAAATAAAAGATCACCACCCAATGGTCAATGCATGAAATCACTTTCTATACCCCGTTTTCGTCTGTCTGATTTCCAGTAAATAGGGGGACGGGATAGCCGAACGGTAGAGTGTTGGGGTTTCAATGCTCGGGTCGTGAGTTTGAACCCCGGCTTCGACCATATTTTGTGCTTGCCTTTTTCTCATCGCCCCATCTTTAATATCACCCATATATGGCGGAAAACTCCCAAACACCCAGCCGCTGAATTGTTGGGGGTTTTGTTTTGGTTGTCTGGTGGTGGGACATTACTGTTTTCGCGGTCTAAGGGTGTGGGATTTGTTATTTGCGTGCCATAATAGGATGCTTACGACACATGCAGTGTGTATGAAATACTTCCATGTGCATAATGTGGGTAACCTTGGCCTGAGGGGTCAAGGTCACAGGAATAGGGATGAAAGGGAAATAAGACAACCAGTAGAACATTTGCTTTATCTGCATTGAATGTTGCTAAGAATACATTTTCGGAATAACCTCTGTGTTACACAGCACTTTCAAGCTTCGCAATTACAAGCTTCTCTCGTGCACACACACACACACACACACACACATCTCCGGGCCTTATATACAGTAACGGCATTCTAGTACATTCTGGACCACTCTTATAACAGAACCAATCAAAATCAAAGCGTGAATCACATTATTGCTATTTTAAAACTAAAGAAGAATCCAGAATAATCAAGTACCTGCCCGCCGAACCTAGGCGCGTTATATAACACCTTCTAATCGTAAACAGGTCAGAACAAAGCGATTTGCACGAGATTTCCGAGCGACTGAGCCCTAGGCCCGAAGTGCATACCGTCGCCCGAGGGTAAAAGGGGGCAGCCAAAACAAGGTCACCACTTCTCGAATACTCGTGATAACAAAAGAAACTTCTGGATCACGGGAAACGGATTTACATTACTATAAAAGAATATAAACTAAACAAAGCGACTTCTCTATCTCACCAAAGCTACAAAAAAAAGCATTACAGCTGTTATCCTACAGCATACAAACAAAATATAAACAAGAGGCACAGCCACGCTCGTAACACTGGCATATGCTTGAAGGTTATGCTGTCTTCCCACTCCCCCCCCCCCCCCACGCCACCTGAAGCAAAGACACTTTCTGGTGACTTAATATGATGAAAGTACACATACTGATTTCAGTCCATGTCAAATTCCACAGTAATGTGTTTTGTTGTTGTTGTTGTATGTTTTGATTTTTTATTGTTGGATTTTTTTTAGTTATACAATCAGATACATAGTTTTCGACCGTGCTTTACTCAGAGAATTTCTTTGACACCTAAAGCCATATGGGTGGTCAGAGAGAGACGGAAAGAGATTTTTGTTTTTCCAGAGCGGATTTATTAACACAACAATTACTAAGCAAAATCAAGAGCCTGTAGTAATGCTCAGGTGGAACAAATAACCCTTTCCTTTGCAGAACTATTTGAAAAAAATGACAGTTTGTGGGTACAATCAGTCTTAGGTTTACTGTACACATACCCCTCATTTTATATTAATAACAGTATAATATCTGAAAGGATATTGAATACAGAATGCAATGAGCACAAACTTATCATCAATGGAAACAAACGGGGAGACAACTGTATCCCAAAGGGACACCATTCATCTATTTCTAGCCTCATGTTTGATTTTCAAAGCATATTTGCCAGTTTTATGGAAATATTCATCCTGAAGCAGTGAAAGTAAAAGTTGAACCTTGTTATGTACATTTCATCCACCAGTGTGCAGATTTACCCTGCGAGTCAGTTCCAAAAGATAAAACATTTCGTGATGCTGTGCATGGTTTCTGTTTCTGTTTCCTCATTTGTACTGACCTTGCATGTTATTTCACAGACTGTTCAAACACACACAGAACACTTTGGTATGCAACTGACTTCAGCTGTACTGCAGGCTTACTGCATTTACTGCTGGTGATGTCTTTCATGAGATCTATCTCTATATTGCCTGAGGTCATACTTGAAACACCTATGTACAGACCACTGAGCACATGCGACACAGCAAAATGCACAGTGTGCCCAGCTTTTCGGGCCCCCCACCCCTCCACCCTTCCTGCTGCACCAATGCACACACCTCTGTCTAGCATACAGGTTTGTTCAGTGCTCTGCAACAACATGACAAAGTCCAGGGAAAAGAATATCCTAAAAGTCTATCATGATGCAATCAGCAGGGGGAAACACAGCAGGACCATTCTCACCTTCGTAGACTGGTTACTGTCTGTGTATATGTTTATCCAAACAGCCGTGAGATTCAGATCTAACGCAGCACTCCCTCTAGTTTCACTCCGTTGCCTCCCAGTACTGCCTCTACTCACTCCTCTCCGACTTTCCTGGCCTCCCCACACAGAACACATCTGCCACCTCCCACTGGCACTCGAATAGCGTTGATTTATCACCTTCTCGTTCCCATCATCAAAGTTATTTTCTTCCAACTCTTCTGCATGTCCGATGGTATCAGGAAAACCGCTGTCCAAATCTACATATCTTGCTACACTCTAATCTTCACTTTCTGCACAACTCCCCGGGATATTGAACAAAATTCGATGATTACCCCTATTACGTAATGATCGTGCCGCCATCTTGTTGATACTAACATCTAAACTTACGAAAAGCAGCATAACTGGCAAACCGACATCTTTCAAACCCACGTGCTTTGCCAGTTTTGCAGCCCTGTTTTTCCTAAGTTTAGATGTTTGTATCAACAAGATGGTGGCGCCATGCCCACACCGGTATGCAATTCGTCACGAATGACGTGCATACAACGGCTTCCCCGTGATTCCCACACTGCTGAAAATGGTGACTCTTGAATCTGTCTATAAGCGGACTTGCGAAGGAAAGGCATAAAGTGTGACGTTACTGCGATGGCAGAGTGACGGGGAGGTGGGGGAGCTCTATGTGTACTCACAATGGTCGTGGGAGGAGGGGAGGGGGGTCTGTTCTGGGCTGTGCTAGACTCTTTTAAGAACATATCATGTAACACTAACGACCAAAAAACAACAAAACAAAACAAAACCAAAACACCCATCCCAAACAGTGGAGGCATAATTAACATGAGAGGTTATGTGTGCATTAATAAACAGCTTTTGGCTATGGATATCAGTTATATGCCTTAGCTAAGTCCGCTCGTCCATTACCTGATACTCTTGTTGTCAGTGATGCTACTGTTCCATTTGCCAAATCAGCTAAGAATCTTGGTGTTGTTCTTGACTCACACTTGACTATGCATGCCCATGTAGTGAACATCATCCCTACTGTGAACTTTGAGCTCAGTCGTATTAGCTCTATTCGTCATTTCCTCTCAGTTTAGGCTACAAAGACTCTTGTGTCAGCTTTTGTGCTTTCACGCTTGGATTACTGTAATGGTCTCCTTGTAAACAGCCCGAAGGATCTCTTACAGTGACTCCAAAGGTTACAAAACAATGCGGCACGCCTAGTTCTGAGAGTTTCGCGAAGAGATCACATCACCCCACACCTCCGCACTTTGCACTGGCTCCCCAGGGGCTCGCATTAAGATTGCTTGCATGTGCTACCGTGTCATTAGTCAGTCAGGACCTTCTTATCTCTCTGAGTTAGTCTACGTACCAACAAGAACACTTCGCTCATCCACTCTCACACTCTGCAAACCACGTGTCTTCACTAAAACCTTTGGAGAAAGGTCTTTCTTTTCTGCAGCACCGACTATTTGGAATTCTCTTCCTTTATCTGTCCGCTCAGCAAGTACTGACTCGGCCTTCCGCTCTGCTTATAAAAGGACTCTTTAATGAATTCTTTCACTGAGCCGGGGGGGGGGGGGGGGGGGGGGGGGGGGGCTTGAGCATCTTGACCATGTTTTTTGCTCAGCGAAACAGACAGAATAATTTTTGACGAGTAAAACCATATAATTATTCAAAGAGAGAGGGAGAGGGAGATTTCTTTTGACAACTCACGGAATCGTATCGCACAGAGAGAGACAATGACAATGACAATGACAATCCTTTATTTTACAACGGTAGAAGATTTTGGCCAAAGGGCCAGTTTACAACCTTGCCGTTGCTAGACTACAGTATAAGACTAAAAGCTTAGGAGCATACACATTACAGACACTCAAAAATGGAATACAAGAAGGCGGAGAATAAGCATGATAGTTAAAATAGATGGCAGGGATAACCAAGAAAACAGAAATGATTAAAGTTAATGCAAACTAACATGATTATGTAAATATGTACATGTTGGGTGTTAGTAAATGACTACGGTAATAATGCTTAGTGAAGACTGGTTTCTAAGTACGTGTGGACGAAACTGGCTTTCCAGCTCTATTGAACTGAACGAAAAAAGTTAAAAAGCCGCTTCTTAAAGGTATAAAGTGAAGGGGATGATCTCACATGGAGAGGCAGCGAATTCCAAAGATCGGGACCAGAAAAGGATAGACTGGATTTGTACTTGTCAATCCTGGGGCGGGGGATTTTAAACTGATTGTGGGACCTGGAATAAAGGGATTCTTTTTGTGAAAACAAGGAGCAAAGATATGGCGGAAGAGTGTGCTTCCAAGCCTTGTACATTGTTAAACCTTTATTAAACTGAAACTGCTGTTTTAGTGGTAGCATCTCTAATTTTTTAAGTTTTTGGTCCGTTGACAAGAGGGGATCAGGAAGGATTAATTTCGCTGCCCTTCGGTGTAAGGAATTCAACCTCTTCGTGTGGACTTCCCCTGAACCATCCCACACGGTAGATGCGTAGTCCAAGTGAGACTTTATATGCGCATTATAGAACATTTTGCGGGCATCAACATCGACCATATACCTTAGTTTGGACAACATGTAGAGATTACGAGAGACAGTCTTACAGACATTGTCTATATGACTTTGCCATTTGAGCTGGTTGTCTATCGTAATCCCTAGTAGGCGATGTTGGGTAACCTGCTGAATGTCGCGGTCACTGAAGGACAAGCTGAGAGACAAGGGGCGGAGCTGATGTTTTTGGCGTGTGGTTATGACCATTGATTCAGTTTTATTTGGGTTTAGAATCATGTGATTACTATCACACCAGTCAGACACTTCGTCCAGACTCTGCTGCAGTCGTGCACTGATGTTGTTAAGTTCTGTGTCAGGAGTGTGGATGGTTGTATCATCTGCGAACATGTCACATGTGACTTCGGTGTGAGTTATATGGAGAGGTAAATCATTGATAAATAAACAAAACAGAAGTGGGCCGAGCACAGAGCCCTGAGGCACGCCGTGTTTCACCAAACCAAGGGAAGAAAAAGAACCATTTAACAGAACCTTCTGATTCCTATCAGACAGGTAAGATTTGAAAAAAGACGTTGTTTCTGAGTTCGGCAAATAACATTTTAATTTTTCCAGCAGAATGTTATGGTTGACTAGGTCAAATGCTTTCTTGAAATCTAAAAATACCACACCTGTTACTTTTGACTCGTTCACAGAAGACAACCAAGTGTCTACTAATCGTGACAGAGCTGTGGGGCAGGAATGTTGCGGACGAAAGCCTGACTGGAGTGAATAGAGAAGACTGCGGCTCTCCAAGTAGTTAAGGAGATGTTTGTGCACATGCCTCTCAAGTGGCTTTGAAAGAGCGGAGAGTAGGGAAATTGGTCTGTAATTGTTTACATCAGTTAAATCCTTTGATTTGGGCAATGGTATGACTTTAGCATGTTTGAACGCAGATGGGAAAGTGTGGTTGTGAATGCAAAGATTATAAATATAAGTTAGGGAATCAACAATGTAAGGTAGGGAAAGCTTGAGCAACTTCGGGCTTATGTTATCAGGTCCTGATGATTTTTTGCTTCGCATTGAAGTGATCAAGTTTCCCACTTCGTGTACCGCCAGAGGCGGAATCACAAATGGTTCAGAGCCCACTGTTTTTGTTTCACAAAATGCCCGCAAGGCATCAGGACAAGTATACTGACCACTATCACCACAAGAGTTAGCGAGAGACTCAGCGACTGAGAGGAAATGATTGTTAAAGGTGTTTGCATTGAGATTAGGTGGAATATTGGGTGACTGTTTATTGTTTCCTCTAGTAACGACTGATAAGGCTCGCCAGAGTGATGCTGTGTCTTTGTCATTTTTAATCATTTGTTCACAGAGATCTCTCTGAGCCCGCCTGACCATAGTCTTTACGCGGTTTCTCTGTTGCTTAAATTCGCTGAAGCGTTTCTGTGCACGCAGCTCGTCCCGGAGTGCCATTGCTTGAACTATTTCCTGAGTTAACCAAGGGGGCATAGTATGATGTTTAACCCGTTTTTGTCGGAGTGGTGCGTGTTTATTTAGGACAGAAGTATACAGCTCGTACCAAAGTGTCAAGGCAGCTTCTGGGTCGCTTTCATTGAATACGTCGGTGAAGGGTGTGTGATACAGATCAAAGAGGAACGCAGCCTCATTGAAGTGTTTTAAACACCTGTAGTTAATGGTCGTGTGACCATGCTTATTTT